>CALYLW010000012.1:0-92500 GCA_944989445.1 Ampullaceana balthica | reverse complement strand
CAGTCATTTATTTGTTCACATGAAATCAGTGGCCAAAAATTATTTTTAACATGGCAATGTTGACTGCAGTAAAGTCGAATAATTTATTGGGACTCTAATAATTTAAATTTTGATTTTTTTTACCTTAGCAAAGTTTTATCATCAAGATTTAAAATATATAAATAGAAGGATCATAAAGTTAATACTTATATAAGTATAATGAAGCAAATACCTTTTTCTTATTATCCCATCTATAGTCTCCACTCACTGTACTTCATGGCTCAGGTCTAAAATAATATTTTTTGCAAAATAAATCAAGTTCAAGAGATTTCATATAAATAGAGGTTGAAACTCAGGTGGTTGTTGACTGCGTCGACAGAGAAATGGCGGCAAAAGAGCTTAAAAATATGAAATTATTTATCAATTGTAAATTTTTTTTTAAATTGGACAGTGTCTTTTCACGTACGCTTAATTTCAATCAAAGATGAGAAATTCAAGTCCTAGATATGGCACACAGTTTTTAATTAAAATAACATTATTTAAAATTTGTTTTACATACATTGTCATTAGAGGTGTGCATCTTTACCAAGTTTCAGCACTTACCGTATATACTCGAGTATAAGTCTATCTCGAGTATAAGACGACATCCAATTTGAGACTTGAAAGTGTTATTTTAAGATTTCTTCGATGAGCGAAAATAGGACATTTATTGTGTTACTGAAATTTAAAAAATATGTTATGCGAGTATAAGTCGACCCCTTGATTTTGGCCTCGAAATTTTGAAGAAAAAAAAATCTCAACTTAAAATGGATTAAATGCGTAAAGCTAATAGGAAAGGGTGTTCAATTTATCTGGCAAGATTCTAGGGACACTGGCAGACAGATGTGGCGTCGAGTTAAGAAACGAAGTGAAAAAGATTAACATCTACTCTAAACTAGATTATGTCATAAAACAGAAGTATTAGCGGAAAAACTTTAAATGATAGTTAAAAAAATCAGAGATGTTTGATAAGTTCCAAGACTACCTTTTTTCTTATACTAAAATGTGAATTGATTAAATAAATAAGGGATGAAAGAAAATAAACAAAACTAGGAAGAACCGACTGAATTCAATCACAGATCATAACATTGTTTAATTAATGGGTTAATAGATCCATCATTATCATGTTATATCGAGTTAGAGCCATCATTCTCATGTTATATAGAGTTAGACCCATCATTCTCATGTTATATAGAGTTAGACCCATCATTCTCATGTTATATTCAGTTAGACCCATCATTCTCATGTTATATTCAGTTAGACCCATCATTCTCATGTCATGTCGAGTTAGACCCATCATTCTCATGTTATATTCAATTAGACCAATCATTCTCATGTTATATTCAGTTTTGACCCATCATTTTCATGTTATATCGAGTTAGAGCCATCTTTCTCATGTTATATTCAGTTAGACCCATCAATCTCAAGTTATATTCAGTTAGACCCACCAATCAGTTTTTTTGAGTGAATTAGAACTCGGTCATTTTGGTTGAGAGGGTGGACAAGTCGGGTTGTAGTGATAAGCATAAACAAAGGACTAGATTTAACAAAAAAATAATGAATTTAAAGATAAGAAGAAAAAAATAATTTTATTTCTATTTTATTTTCACCCATCAAGAACATGAATTCGATTGAGCCGTCGTGTGATTTTTGGAGAAATTCTTTTGGTTAAAGCTTACTATATGAAATGTTTGCTACGTGACAATTTTGGACAATTAAATTCACTATCAATAACATCAACTCTTATGATCAATGTTAAACATGAGGCCTAACTCTTACACTGTAAAATTTTAATGTGAAGGTTGAAACTGAGATCTTGAATGCAGTAAATAGTTGAGGTCCGGTTCAATGCCACTGATTTTGATACGCATGATATCACGTAGGTGAGAGTCACTTATTCTCATCCTCACACGATTCTTTTTAAAATTCATAACTGAAAATGTCTGCTCAAACAAGTAAGTCGAGTTAAAAAAGCTGAGCATTGTCTAAGCAAATGTTCGAATCTCTTTATATCTCTCTTCATCCAGCTGTAGGTAAAAGTCGTTGAGAGAAAGCTGTTGTTGTCAGCTGCGAATTTCATTATCACTTTGTAACTCAATGAGTTCCATCTGCAGATTGCCTTCAGCATTATCATGGTCAGCAGAGAAAAGTGAAGAAAATAACATGATGTCCTTTTCAATATTTGCAAAGTTCTGAAAGTATCTTTAAAATTCATCAGCCAGGGATGTGATATCTGCAACATACCTCTGCATTTGCTTATTGAAGCTTCTTTCTGGGAAACTTGTCATGATTTCCCGTAGTGAGGTAAAATGTGTGGTATAAGGCTGCATTTGAGAAAGTTGCCTTTGAAAAAGTTGCAGCTTGTTCCCAAAGGCCTTGATAGCTGAATATAATTGGCTTACCACTGCATTTTGACCTTGAAGATTTGTGTTAACTACGTTTAGATGTCTTATCATATCAACTAAAAATGCTAAATCTGCCAGCCAAGCAGTATCAGATAATTATGGCATTGGTTGTCCTTTATCTTCCATGAATTCCCCAATTTCTTTTGAAGTGCAAAATTAAGCACAAAATTTCTACTTTTAAAATAAATAATACACAGAAATAATACGTCAGTTAATTAATTATTTCAGATGAGGCCGCGGGCCAGTTAAAATGGCTTAACGGGCCGGTTTTGGCCCGCGGGCCGGACTTTGGACATCCCTGTCTTACAGCTATCAAACCGACTCGGGTGACCTCCCCATCTTTCATTAAAGGTTACTTTAACCCACAGAATTCATAGGATTTAATGAAACAGTCGTAAAGAAGGGAAGACAGACACTCGTTTTATCACACTTGCAAACAACAATCAATATATGGTCCTCGGCACACGGCTCGTGAGACGGAAAAATCCATCGTAATATTTAATAGAAAAGGCGATCTTTAAAATCAATACAAGATTTTAAAACATCATCAAGGAGATAAACTTCGATCCGTCCATGATTTTATTAATTTATTGGTCAAACTTATCAAAAGGTACAAACATCGGATGTTCTGAAGGTCAGAACAACGGTAACGACCTTCAGGTGAATTCATCGGCTATTGATGCCTTGAAGGTCAGATCACTAACAAGAAACACATAGAAGGTCAGACCAACGGTACGACCTCCAGGTGAATTCATCGGCTATGGATGCCTTGAAGGTCAGAACACTCACAAGAAACACATTGACGGTCAGACCACGGACATGTTGCGTCCTTATTAAGAGAGGAACACCATTGACGTGCTAACCTTCTGTCCTCTGTCTAAAACTGTCACAAACATTTGGGATATTTGTTTGACTCAGGACTTTTTGTTTACATAAAATAAGGAAACATTCAAAATTGATAGTTTAAGAAGTAATGTGATGGGATTATGCAGTGCCCTTTCGAATATTTTCCCAGGAAGTGGGAAAAGAAATGCCAGCCTTTAAGGACAGCAAAGACAGGAAGCAGAATCCGTGAGGCTGAAGGGTGACCGGACGACCAAGAATGAGCTAGATGGATGAGGGGGAGAAGTACCTACAGCTGCTGGGGTCAGTCGAGGAAGCGGAAGTGCTGAGATTGATCTAATAGGAAGATGTGGCGGATCAGCTCAGAACTCTACAGCAGGGTCGGGGAATAGGGGTAAATTACCCCATTCGGGATCAAATGGGAACTCTTGGGGGAATATAGACTCATTGGGGGAAATATATAATTAGTACGTGTATAACATATAAACAGGGTATTAGTTCGCCTGACAGGACGTAACAAAACAACGAACGTTTCGGCAAAGAGCCTTCCTCAACCAACAAATAGTACACAAATAAAACGAATATAACGAAATAATAAAAAAAACTTAGCTGCGGTGAACTCCAATTAGTCCAGTAGAGATATAGTAAGAAGAGAAAAGTAAAAGCTTATATAGGAAAGGAGAGGGTGGGTGTGGCCAATCAATCAGGTTGTAAGTGAAAACACCACATTCATCCCATGTGGTGTTAGGGTCCCATACTCTTGGATCAGTCTATTTTCCAGACAATCCACTATAATCTGCTCCTTTGGGAGGGGGTAACGTCAACATTAAATTTTATGTTTACCAAACAAGTTCACCAAACCCTGCTCTACAGGGGCCAATGTGATGATGGTGATTAAAAGACAGTTCGGGTGCTATTCTTTTTTTTCCTCCTGATTTTCAATGTTTCTGTAATCCAACGTGGAAGAGAGCCCACACAAACAACGCTAAGTTTCTTTGCGTTAGATTTAAAACGATGAATAACCTTAATGTAACAAAAGTTTAACTTATAATCCACATCACCAACTCCTCTAACAATACCCACACACACATTTTGTTTTAGCAAATAATTTTTATTTCGCCATAAATTTAATCTGGAAATGAAATTGAAACTACTGAATAAGAACCATGGAGCATAAGCCCACTTTGTATGCCCAATTTTGGTAGCCCAAATTTTACTTACACTCAAAGTTTTACTCATTCATAAAAGACATGTGTGTGTGCGTGTTTGTGTGTGTTGAGGATTAGAGAAAGATTATAGTTTGTCCTTGCACTGCACCCCATCTCCTTTCCCTCTCCTTCAATGTTCAAGTACTGACCGAATTCAAACAGATAAAACAACACTTTCCGATAGCGTACATGCGGTAAAAGACAAATATATCGAGCTGTTTGTGCGTTTGGGATAATTCCATCTATTTTACCTTGCTCACGGACAATGGAAAACTAGCAATAACATTATAGATTGTCGGGGTTTCTTTCTAAAAACATGAAAGGTAAAAAATGCTCCCCTTTCTTTCGAAGAAAAAAAAAGATTACATATTTGAATAGAGATTCAAGAGAAAATGAGGAATGCCTTAATACCATTGTAAGTATTAACGAATACTTGAAGATAATTTAATTTACTGGTAAATAGGTTCAAAAGACCCGTATCTATATTCAATATTCTACTCTTCGCACGGGAATTCGCAAAGGTGAATACAAAAAAAGGTAATGGATAAAGGTTAAAACACTTTTACTGTGACCAATAAAAATCCTTTCAAAATCTTAAGAAACCAATTTCTCTGGTTGAAGAGCATAACAAGAATCGCCGTTTGGCCAAACAGTACAAAAAAGTACATCTAACCGGATTGACCGGACGTCCTCGTCTGTCGATATCGATATAAGATTTCTGATAACAACACCCGTATAACGACCAGATCAGCGGGCGCCTACAGTTTTACCAAGAAGTGTAGAGATTAAATACTTCGATCGCTGCTGAAAACGTTAGTCCAAAACGTAAAAGTCCTGATCGACGGAGCGGCAATCAGAAAATGAGGAGATCGCGGAGGACCACGAGAAGATGCCAACATGAATTATGTTTCAATTGTTGACGAACTGCACAGAAGAGACTATCAGATAAGAGCCACGGAAGATGTGCAAATAGGATTCCGTTAGATGCATGACGTCACTCCAAGCGTTCCAGGTCGACTTAATCCTCGGGTTGATTCTATGAGAGGGGCAAATCATTTGATCGAAAAATTGAGATCAGGGATTCTAAAAATGTGGTTCACTTGCATCTGGTGCAGATAGTGCATAGCCGTGAGATTAAATTCAATGTCATAGAATCATAAGCATCGATTATATGATTATTTCATACCACAGCTCTTTGCCACGGCATAATGGTCAAGTCATTTTAAATACCTCGTACATTTGGATGAATGAAAGACCCGAGGTTGATGAATGTGAGAGCCTCTTATTTGTAGCTAAATACAGGGCAAGTGAAGTTACCCAAATGCAAAGTAAAACAAAAACAAAACTGCCACCTCGTGAGGATAAGTCGCACCATCTAGTTACCACTTACATAATCATATGATTAAGCCATGTTAAGTGCGCAACCAACAAAATTGTCATACCACAAAGCCGCCACGTAAAATTATATTAAAAATATTCCTTTAATTGTGCAATCAAAACACAGCCAAACTGTTATTTCAAATGACATATGCTAATAAGTAATTTATAACGACTTAAGCCAAAGACACAATCATTTGTGTAATGAAACTTAGTTTTTAAAATAAAACAAAAATCGCCTTAAGAATCACACCTAAGGTAAGCAACACTTCCTTGTCAATAAACATATAGCTTAAGTAGCTGGGAAATACATTTTGCAGATACAAGATCTGTTAAAAAATTTCGGACATTTTGTGTATGAACAACTACCCTAACGCTTATCCTAACCCTAGCTCTAACCTCTACTAAAACCTTAATCTTAACATTAAACTCTACCATACCCTTTATCCCAAACTTAGCTCTAACAACTATTGTAACGCTTATTCTAACTTATCCCTAAAATCTAGCATACCCATTATCCTAAACTTAGCTCTAACCACTATTATAATGCTTATTCTTACCTTTCTCTAAAATCTAGCATACTCTTTATCATACCCATACCCCTAAAACTCTACCATACCTTTTATCCTAACTTGAGCTCTAACCTCTAACGTACCCTTATCCTAACTCTTGCATAACATCTACCCTGCCCCTTATCCTAAACCCACCCCTAACCCTAGCCCCAATCTCTAACTAAACCCTTATCCTAACCCTATCCTAAATCTCCTTTCACTTCTCATAGCACTAACCCTAACCTTTATACTACCCCCTCCACACGTGTCATAGAAGTTAAGGGTCTCAACAATGTTTGCCAAGTTATAAATACGACATCGGTCACCACCTCTCTTTAGTTAATCATGTAAAGCATGTTAATCAGGGCTGTACAACTCGTGGGGAGGGAGCGGATTATCAAATGTCTAGACGGGAAACGCGCTTAATCCAACAAGATTCAAAGTAATTCCGTAATCGGTCACCTGCTTGTTAACAGACTGCGCTGTCAACTCTCTAAATCTCTACCGCTATGTTGGCAGGATCCTGGAAAACATGAACTCAATCCCATAGTGCAATATTTACCATTCTTATAATCGGAGTTGAAAGCATGTCGTGTTTCTCGTAAGGCTCATTTCACCTCCATCGACTGGATCATAAATAAAAAAATTATTTTCATAAAAGCCGAAAAGGAATCAATGCAGTGGAGATTAATACTGCAATAAGACATCTACATTGTTTGCAAAGCCACATGCTACTGGAGGTAAGGACAGAAAGGTTTCTGGAATCAAGTTTAAAATTAATGTGATTGTTGTTGATGAACTGAAGTCTTATTTAGTCATCGTCGATAGCTGTCTGGGATACTCTGATACCGTAACTAACAAACTGGAGATTTTTGCTTTCTTAACACGAAATGAACACAATGAATTATTACAAAGGTATAATATGTATTATCAACCAAATTTGCAATAAATTTAGTCCATGTGCCTGATGATTAGGGAAATTACAATAACGTTATATGAAAAAAACCAGCCGTGTTCCTCTGTTTAACTAGCGCCCGAAACACCTTTATTCCCATAAATTATCATTCCAATGAATGATTCAACAACAAACACTTACAAATGGTGGGTATACTAACTATAGGAAACAACGAAGCCATGTTATTTGGGTGCCAAAGGGGGGGGCATATAATGAAAGAACTGTTGATACAATTAAAACATTATAGAGATTTTTTTGAACTAACTAAATCATTGCGGCATAACATCAAGACGTTTGCAATTGGTGGATTCTGTTGGCTCCTGACATTTGGTCGCTGATCGATTATAAAATGCTTTTTCTTCTCTTTTACTATTGTATATTGAATTAAATTACTTATGGTGCATTACATTACACTATATTACATTGACTCACACAATATTGCATTAAATGAAAATAAAAACTTGACATAAAATTAAATTACAAAATATTGGATTGAATTACACCATATTGCATTAAATTACACTATGTTATATTAAATTACGCTAAAGTGCATTAAATTACAATTTATGGGATTAAATAACACAGAAGAAGAGACAATTACATTAAATTACATTTTATTAGTTTAAATTAAACTACTTTCAATGACAAGGTATAATATAATATAACTAGTGTATTACCCGTCAAAAATGACGGACGTTTTCAAAATAAATACATTTGAGCTGAAATCTATTTATTTTCAAACAATATACATCACAATAATGAGTAATGTTTTACAGAACTTTTATTTATTTTTATTTTATTCATTTATTTTCATACTAGTGTATTACCCGTCTAAAATGACGGAAGTTTTCAAAATGGATATATTTCAGTTTTTGTAATTGTCCCTTTTGCCTGAAAGCCGCATAGTAAATAATCAGAAAATGTAGAGACCAAGAGAGAAAAATTAAATCTCTTTTCCATACTGAACAATTTTATGCGGACGTTTGAAAATGGCGTTTTTTAAGGTTTTATTTTCCTTTTTTTTCTTCTCATTTTTTTTCAAGGCTATTATTTTAGTGGTGCGCTTTCTAAAATCTAGCGTTACGAACGGGCATAGCAGAGTATATATTTTGATTATATATGAATGAATAATAATGATATAATCATGATAATAGTAAATTCATAGTGAATTACACAGAGCATAAGGTGATACTACAGCAAAGAAGTTTGAAGTTCGAAGTATTAACAAATATTGCTGAGGAGTCAGCCGGACGTTAACTTGCGCATTGAATAGTGCGCACCAATTATGACTGCAACAGTATACAGCACAGTGCGTTAAAAATAAATTATGTGACTGTAATGTGATCCACATCAAGCACATCTGTGATTTGAAGCAGTTAAAGCTTCATTGATGATTATGACTTGTCAGTTTATTCGCCCATTTGTTCATACATTATTACCACAACATTACCAAAACATGTAAAAAATAAAATGTAATTTTATCGAAGGACCGTATCGAATGCCCTCCTGAAGTGACCGCATTAATCTCTTGTCCGACATGCGGACGCCTTTTTCGTGCCAGAATAGCGTTAATAAGCCACCAGAGGACACATGTGGCGGCCCAGCAAATATGATGAGAGTGGTCATCGTCGACCACGACGGACGAACAACATTCATTTTGCATGAAACGTAGTAAGCAAAGTTTGTCACAGGATAACAGAAAATATTTAATTATCAACTGTTAATCATATTTACAATTTAAAATAAACATGTTAGTAATTCACATAAACGTTTTTATTATTGTCAAGTCAGCACCTTTTCAAGATCTATTATGACTTCTGAGTTTATGCGCCTATTGGTCCATACATTATTACCTTTACATTATCAAAAACATGTAAATAAAAAATTGTAACTATTTACAAATATGAATAACAAATAACTAATTATTTTGCATGAAACCTTTGAAGTAAAGTTAATCACTGGATAAAAGAAAATATTAAAGTATCAACAGGTAATCGTTAATAAAATTTAATATACACGTTTTAGGAATTCTAATAAACGTTTTCATTATTGTCAAGTCAGCACCCCTTCCATTTCTATATTAAAAGCAGAGATTTTTTTATTCCAAATTAGTATAAGACGCATTAAAATATTACATGTAAATAACAATAAAAAAACTATTGTGGGGAGCAGTCCGATTTTTAAATATGTTATTTTTTTATACATACAAATATGCAATCTCAAAGTGTATAAAAGAAAAACAAACGCTAAACTGAAGCATAAGTTGACAAATAATGGCTTTGTAGTTAAAACGCATCGAAACTTGACAACCAAATGACAATCAATTGTAAATTTCATAAACCAAAAAACGAATGTTATATATTAATATAGAAAATTAAATTTATAATTACGTACGAAACATTGACATGGACACATACACAAAAACGGACATTTAATACAAAAAAATAATAATAATCTTAATCACATCAAATAAAACATGGCTCTTTTTTACTTGGTTCCCTTCACACATTAATAAAAGCTAAAATAATGACGTCACGTCACAATATTTTATGGCGAGAAACACATTTTGTTAATCTCGAAAGCAACATTTTTACTTCTATATATATATATATATATATATATATATATATATATATATATAATATATATATATATATATATATATATATATATATATATATATATATATATATTTAATCGTGAGTTACCTCGCATATCGTCACGGACAGACATGACAGACGTGACAGAGATTGCAAATTATGTATATTGATTGCACAATTTTATGTGGAACGTTCGAAAAGAGTTATTTTTGGTGTTTAATTTGGTGCGCTGCTTTCTAAAATTAGTAGCGTCACGGACAGACAGACGGGACATAAAATGCAAATTATTTATGTTGATATAATATAATATAATATAATATAATTAATATAATTAATATAATATAATATAACATACTATAATTTCATATCCCATTAAGACTTATCACATCATATAATATTGTCATATTATAATAAAATAGCTGTCGGATAACCCATCACTGAGGGTTTTTATTTAATGCACACCGAAACATCACAAGACAACACCCCAGTTTTCGTTCACGAGCACCTAACTTAGTGGACAAATTTTCTTATTTCTTTCTATGATATATTTCGTCCACCTAATATTTCAAAGTAATTATACAAACCTTACCGTCTAAAATGAAACCAATTAGATTTCAATATCTAATAATAATGTAGAAATAAGTAAATAACTATAAACGATGCCTTGTTTCGGATCGAAAGTCCCACCAACTTTTATGTAATGAGAGGATCCCCCGCCCTTCCCACCCCACTGTGCAATAGACTTTGTGGAAAGGGGGTCAGTGCCCATCCTAGTGCTGGATTAGACTTTAGATAACAATAACAGGAATGAATTCTTGCGCAAAACGGCCCATGTACTATACTTATATAATATATCAGGAAAACAAATGAAGCATTGTTTAAAAAACATACAAATATTAAACACGATAACATTATATGTTCTTCATTGAGAAGTCTGCGCCCGCCCTAAGAACTAAATGATGATCCTTATTCGTCTCCTCTATTCAACGCTGCTACCCGGATATAATACAAGGGAAGATTCTGGCCCGCGGGCCGTAGTCTATCTGATACACGGAAACAATGTGGATGACATCATTAAAAGAGCCTTGACCCATACTAAAAATTATAACGCATCATTTTAGAGATAATATAATCCATAAAATTTAAACAAGCAGAGGAAAACAACATGAGCAAATATTCACCTTATCGTGTACTGCAAACATATCAATGAATTCGATTAGCTTAATCAGATAGAATACATAAAGGGCAAGTCGGATTATAAAAAAACAAACAAAAAAACAAACTGTTAGATTTTTTTACAATGCAAGTGTTTCGGCTGTAAAGAAAGTGGCCCATGGTAACATGTGAAGGGGCCCATCTGAACATTTTAAGCGCCAATCACATTTCATGGCAAAATTTTAAATGTTCCTTGACGACATGTTAGTAGCCAATCATGACATTGCATGGTGTCTTGAGAAATGCAAAAGCCAATCAAGACATTTTAAGGGCCCTTCACGAGACTTTAGGGGGCTCATGCGGGTGGACATAATTGAACGAATTGCAATTCTGTTGACGTAGGGATTTTTACATGGTACGATACAGTATGATATCGTTGTTGTCTTGATTGAGGGGGGGGGGTAGGAAATCGACAGGGAGAAATATGAAATTTGATCTGATTTTACTTAAAATAGTTTTTACTGATAAGAAAACTAACGTATCTGGGCGATTCTTCATGCGTACTTTGTTTTGAAGTTTCGTTATTATTTTTTTTCTACCCTGTCTTATAATAACGTGTAATTTGCAAATGTTTACATGTTGATGCACAAACGAACTAATACGCCTGCAATAACAGATTTGTAAATTTAAAAAAATGACCACCCCCCTCCCCACACAACTTATGCTAATGAATAGAGCGGTCGGATTGACATTGGGTTATTGGATCGCGAATCCAAGTTCATGGCGAGCTTGTTTGCTACCTCTTGAAATGTTTGCTATGGCAATACTATAAATAAGACAGTACTCACCAGGGCAGATAAACGCGCTTGATTATTGTTGACTCTGGTACATCCATCTTGCTTGATTTAAGGTACTTGCAAGTTCTTGGAATTTTAATTTGATGAATATTAATACTGATGCAAAGCGTTCACTAGTTTTTTTTTAAATTCTCCAAGAAAGGTGATTATATTGAAACATAATTGTTTTCAGTGAAATAACGTCATTAATCGACACACTTATATAATTATCGCCATTCTCACTTTAAATACTATGAAAGAGTTACAAAACTTTGTACTTCAGTGTTTACCGGAAAGAATGTATGCTTTAAAAAGCGTGCTGCTGTTTAGATTTATTGATTCTAATATTCGAAAAAAGGAATTTCTGTTACTGAAGATTATGTGCCAGTCATTGGAGTACTCATTAAAAATAAATAATTTAGATATTTGATTTAGTTTTCGTGTAAGGGAATCTATTACGGTAAGTGAGAATTGAAAATGATGACAACATGTGAAAGTGAAGGACGTGTTTTTGCTTTTCACATGTCCCGTGTTTAGGGAATAGAAGCGAACTGAGATACGTCCGCGTACACTTAATCAAGTTTTAGTATATCTGTCCACGCAGTCTTCCGAGGTTTTGGAAAAAACTACAAGAGATTAACAGAAATAAATACCTTATCGTATTGTAAATACCCCACCGCCTTTGATTGAAGTGTGAACTGGGGTCATAAAAATTTTCCGTTACAACCCCTACCAACCACCATTTCAAGCTTAGCTCTTGGTTTATTTTTTAAAAAAGTTCATTTTACGGGAATTTTCTTTTATTTAACTCTACCCGCTAAGAGAACTGAACTTTCTCATATGTTCGTATATAACAGTAAGGGTTGGTATGGCACTTCCATTGCAGTAAAGTACCACATCCGGTTATCGGAAATCGCTAAATATTTGAGAGAAACCTGCGTATAGGATCTAAGAATTTTTGGATGATATTTCGCCCCCCCCCTTTCACTACAATGGTACTCAATCTATCTTGTTCACACAGAGAAGCCCCCTCACTACAACGGTACTCAATCTATCTTGTTCACTTAGAGAATCACACACACAGGCAAGATTTAAAAAAAAATCCTTGTGTTTTTCCACTCAGGAATGTGTAAAACGTCGAGATTTTTCAAAATCTCGATTTAGATTTTTTTGAATGATTACAATACTTCCCCCTATACTCCTATACGAAAAAGTAAAAAGAGACCCCCCCCCCGGAAAGGTTTCTACTTGAAAAGAAGGTGTCTAGTTCACTGCAATTAATATTTGATTGGGGGTTACCGCTGGCCAACAGGGGGGCACTTAAAAGTTCCAAACACTTTCGTAGGGAGTTTAAGGGACGAAATGTTTGCAAGTATCTGAGTAGCCTATACACACTTATGGTTATTTATTTCACGATAATGTAATGCTTAAATAGCGGGTTACCCCAGACTACGGTTGGGCATTTTCAAATACAACCTGACAAAAGATGAAAATGCACCCTAATATTCCAAAATATAAATAAAATTAAATAATAAATAGAAAAATAACAACATCATGTACACTATTCAAGACGTTGTCATATTATATAATTTAAAAATTACCTTAATATTCTTTCTTTATCCATATAATTCATTATATTTTAAAAATATAATTTATGCTTTTATTTTTATTTTTATTTTATTTTAATTTTCTTTTCTTTACACAAATAAAACCTTCGAGCAAAGTTTCATATTTAAAATTAAACTTTAAAAAAATCAAATAGGTTTTATGTAGGCTTGCGGAAATTAACGATTAATTAAACAATCGATTAACCTTTAAAACTTTAATCGATTAAAATTAATTTGATCGATTAAAATCCGATTGCAATTTAAGAAAATATTTCTAATATTTTTTCCCAATTTATTAATAATTTATATTTTTATCCCTCGTATTATTATAATTTATTTATACGTGCATACGTAAATAAAAAAGTTTTTCCTCTTAATTTCTTGCATAGCACAACAAATTTGCTGTGTCCGTCACAAAATTTGGGAGCCATGGAATTACCACGACTTAACCGATTTCGCGCAATAATGAATCGCGTCTTATCGGGATCTATATATCCGTTATAAAAATAGAATTAATAAAAAATAATCGATTAATAAATATTTTTTCTCGATTAATCGGACACACTTTTTTAAAATCAGTACAAGCCCTAGTTTTATGCCATAATTTAAGGAATACTGGCCACAGTTTTTATTTCAGAGATCAAAACTTAGTGAGAGAGTTTAAACAACGCAATAGACGCCCAAACAGTGCAAAAATTGACTTGATTTAAACTATGTTCAAATGTATTCCATTCATCTGTAGCACATTTAAACGACAAGCTTTTCTATATGTTTTAGACACACTATGACTACGGATGGTTCCATCACTGTGATTACAATGGTCGTCTTGATGCACATGTCTGTAGTCCGATGCGCCACCAATCTGTTTTATCCTGACTCAAATCCGGCATATCAAAACAGAGTTTACGGGACTTTTCGCTACAACAATAGCCAGTACTTGCCCACCTGTGGATGGAAGATCATCTTGACCACCAATTACCCAATGTGTTCCATAGGCGTAAGTTTCCAAGCATTTTGTTGAATTTTTTCCCTCTTCATCTCCCAAACCAGCTTACACAAAAGATGCTGAACTATTTACTATTGTCAAGGTTTTAAATGTTCCACTTCTGTCTAACAAAATGTGCCCCATTGTTAAACTTCTTTGGCATCAGGAACTCGGAGAAATTAATTTGTAATTTTTTAAACGAAATACATTCATTCAATCACATGATATTCTCTTTTTACTATATTCAGTAAAAAATTTTTTAAAAAAAGATAAATTTAAAAGTAATACGACTGCTTCCTTTAAACTAGTCCATTGAGCTCTGCAACTATTAGAATTATTTTAATTGAAGTATATTTCTTTTAAGTTAATATCAATAAATGATGTATCTTGGTGGAAATTAATTCTAGTCTACAGCATGTAACAGTTAGGGCAAAGTACACTGTAATTAAAATATAGTATCACACAGTAATTTATTTCCTTTACTATTGATCCCTTGTTAATCAGATTAAAATAAAACAGCTTGAGTTAATACTTACACAATAGAGATGCAGACATTTAATCTTGTTTTAGTTAACAAATACACGCAATTATTCTCGTTTTGTTTTTATCGCCAGGTTTGGGATGCAACAGCTGAAAGAGTTGACAACTACACCTATGTCCTGACCAACGTGGGCTACGCCGCTGACCCTTCTAACAGAGTCAGCTCCATCCTCTTAGTGGGGCTCTACGGGTTGGTCTATTTTTTAAATTCAACTAAGAGTATCGTAAGCTGCGTCCTAAACTTTACTTTTACTTTTCAAAATTTAAATATTCAACTACATTTTCTTAGAGAAAACTAAAATATCGCTAGGGTGTTTTGGTCGGTGCATATCGTTGCTAGTGTCTTCTCAGAAAATTTAGATGGGATTTTATCCTTTAATTTTGGTTTCATTGACCTGCAAACCATTCCTGGAATCATAAAGATATTTTTATTACCCCTTATTCCGAAATTCCGACAAGACCTTTAAAATTCCGATTTTTCGACCATTAAAAATTTTCACGTTATATAATCCGAAAGTGGCAAAAACATAATCATAAAATAATCAAAATTGAGTATGACAGGAAGTGATGTATTTCCATGATGCAACTTCCTTGGTATTTTCCTGCACCTCCGTTATGGAAGCGAACCGCGATCTCGAAATCTTTCTTAGTTGGCCATTCGATCGTATATTATTCCTTTTACCAGGCTAATAAAAAATAATTTAGCTGTTCTGTGACTTTAAAAAAAAAGTAGATTAAATTCTAAAGAAACCTGCTGAAAAAGCTTTTCCAGTGACTGCGTTGGAGAGTGATAGTACTAGTACTAATAGACTAGTCTGAACAAATTTTTAAAAAACCGTCATTCTACGTTTTCGAAACAGTATCAGTATTCGGTAAAACACTCATTTATTCGGCCATCCCCCTGTGGCGAAACATTTGCAATTTGTAGCAGACCCAATTATCTTTTGAAAGTGGTGGGTTCAATAATAACAATAAACAAAGTTTAACGCAAAAATTAAAACTGCTGCTAAATTAGTAACGTGAAAGTAGTGAACCTACACCTGCTACCAATTACCTTTTTGTAGGAATCGGCAATTTATTTTCAGTTATGAGATCCAAAGTTTTATTTACCAACCTTCTTATTGGAAGAAATAAATATCTTGCCAATACCTATATTTTTAATGCTAGAGTCAAAGAAATGTTTCCAGAAAAAATTACATTGAAACAAAGGCAAGCATTAAAGCTAATACTGATACTCTTTCTTAAAACAATTAATTTTAATACGCATCTAAATTAAATTGCAAAGCTAACTTCAATTGACCAAAGAACTGTTTGACAAATAAATGCAAAAAGGCCCCTAGGGAGATGCTGGAAAACTAAACTCTATGCAGACTATGTTCATATGTAAAAAAAAAGAAAATTCTGTTGTATATATATCTGTATGTAATGGAAACGTTTCCAATAATGTTTTTCTTATATTCTGTAGTGTTCTATAGACTCTTAAAATTAAAAGATAATGGCGGTAAAATTTTAGTTTATATTTATTTAGTATGTAGTTCTTAAAACAGCGCCCCGGGGTGCCGCGGCTCCTTGCGTCGACCCCTATACATATTTTTTTCTTGACAGTTTGGCAGGTCTGCATTGGCTATGTTCCTAAAAATAAATAAGTTATACAAAGAAATACATCTGTAGATATTTTCAGTGTAAAATTCAACATCGCACCAAATTACATTATCAACATAGATAATTTGCAATGTATGTCACGTCTGTCTGTCCGGGACGCTACTAATTTTAGAGAGCAGCACACCAAATTACTGCACAAACAATAACTCTTTTTGAACGTTCCACATAAAATTGTGCAACATGAAAATAAATGAATAAAATAAAAATAAATAAAATAAATAAAAGTTCTGTATTACTAGTATTACATTACTTTTTATTCTGATGTGTATTTTATCAAAATAAATAGATTTCAGCTGAAATGTATTTATTTTGACAACTTCCGTGATTTTTGACGGGTAATACACTAGTATTTAAAAAAGGCAACGAGCTTTCTTTGCTTCAACAAAGGACTTTTAAACACATATTTATTAAACGTTTTTATCTAAATAAAACAAATATAAAACCACGCCCATCGCATTACTCAGAGAAATGCCTTTTTTTTTGCTTAAGGATATCATCAAGTGTCTTTTTATTCTCATCTTAGAAACACCTGGCCGACAGTCATCATGAACTGGTTGTGTATTTGTGATAAAACAACAGGAGGAGCTTGTCAGGTGAGATGACGTTTACTATAATATATGTCATGATTCAAATGGTATATTTGTATACTGGAAATAGAACCTAAACCCCACCGCACACTTTGTGGCGAAAACGGATTATTTATGGAGGTAGTGACATACCAGTATATTGATCTTATGTAATAAAACTTAATATAGATGTAATTTGTGCCATTTTATATATGAAATTGCTCACATTTGATTCACGTAGCACAGAAGAAGAATAGCTCTTAATGTGTATAGCATCTTGCCCCGAAATTTCGTGAAATTGATAGGTTGATAGGTTGATAGTTAGATAGATAGACAGACAGACAGATAGACAGACAGACAGACAGACAGACAGACAGACAGACAGACAGACAGATAGTTAGATAGATAGATAGATAGATAGATAGATAGATAGATAGATAGATAGATAGATAGATAGAAGGGTAGATAGATAGATAGATAGACAGACAGACAGACAGACAGACAGACAGACAGACAGACAGACGGACAGTCAGACAGACAGACAGACAGATAAATAAATAGATAGATAGATAGATAGATAGATAGATAGATAGACAGACAGACAGACGGACGGACAGACAGACAGACAGACAGACAGACAGATAAATAAATAGATAGACAGACAGATAAATAAATAGATAGATAGATAGATAGATAGATAGATAGATAGATAGATAGATAGATAGATAGATAGATAGATAGATAGATAGATAGATAGATAGATAGATAGATAGATAGATAGATAGATGACCAAACGTAGCCAATCTGGACGTTGCTGTCAATGTCATTGTTTAATAATAGACAAATGCATAGTGAATAAATTGAAATGTTCCCAATTTTATTTCAAATAAGTATTTTAAAAAATCTCCCCCCCACCCCCCCAGAATGTTACCTATGAGACAGTGGCTCCACAACTTGCAGCCAACTCTTCGATACCTTGTGCCGCAGTTACAACCATAGCACCAACCACAACGACAAAAACAACACCAAAATCTACAACCGAGGTTACGACAACGAGACAGACGACTTCACTGCTGTCTCTGATCGGCGTTCACATGTCCTCGAATCCCAATGGTGAGTAAGTCTAGAGCTGTGTCGTGGAGATTCAGTGCTCACCAGACCCAGCTTGTGTACATAAAAGCTAACTAAGAAAACGTTGTTTTCCACGCCAGTCACACAAATTCTTAGTTCAATATTATTTTTAAAAAATCTTAGTTTGACAATCATATAACATTACTTACTTTTTCATTTTCCCCTCCAAAAATAATAATCTAATAAGTAAGAATTGTACAAAGTAACGACACTTTTCAACCTTGCATGTATGTGTATGATAAAACCCTCACATATTTTTAAATCCCTTATATTAACTTCGATATCTTGTCGTGCTTCGTAGGTCGAGCAGAAAAACAAAAGTAAAAAAATGACCCACATCCCGTGATGCCATCGAGCTGAAATTTGGCACATTGACTTGTGTCACCTAACAATGCATCGTAACAAAATTTCAGATCGATCGAACGTACCGTAATTAAATTAATGCATTTTTAGTTTGTCTCTATATAACATATGTAATTCAAATTCACGGTTAGTTATTGTTTTTCTTTCACGTGCCAGTTAAGTTGACGAGTTGACACAACCCGTCGATGTTCACACCCTCTCCCGTCCCTTCTCCCTGTTTTAAAGCCAGGGGATATCACTCGGTGTCAGTCTGTAAATGTTTTTCGCGTTTGAACATAATCAATACTTTTAGTTATGTCTCTAATATAAGGCATTTATAGTCAAAACCTTTGTTTTTAAATCCCTTATATTAACTTCGAAATCTTGTCGTTCGTCGTCGGGCAGGCGGAAAAAACAAAAGTAAAAAAAAATGACACACTTCCCGTGATGCTATCGAGCTGAAATTTTGCACATAGACTCGTGTCACCTAACAATGCATCCTATTAAATTTCAGATCGATCGAATGTACAGTTATAAAATTAATTCATTTATAGTTTACCTCTATAAACTATATGTAGCGGTCCCTATTGTTTACATATTACGGGTCACTTGACTTCACAACCGCCATCGATGACCACATCTCGTGTTTAACACCAGAAGGAGTTCACTCAGTTTCAGGCTGTAAATGTTTGTCGCGTTGGAACATAATCAATACTTTTAGTAATGTCTCATATATAAGGGATTTATAGTCAAAAACGTTGTTTTTACGGGGTTGTTTAATTCTTCAGTTCAGTTTTAAAAATAATTTAATGTTATAAATATTTACATTTTCCATGTTTGTTTGTAAGAACACACCATTTTTATTGGAGATGATGCAATTTTCGAGGTATTTTTAGATTGTTAGATTTGTTAATTTGCCAATGTGAAATTAAGTAAGAAAACGGTGTAATAAAGATTAGCTTGAAAAGTGTCACTATCAAATTTAAAAAAAAATACAATAACGCAAGGAGCTCAATACGTTATAACCAAATTTTTGCTCCCGCGCTTCTAGACCTTAAGTTTTTTGTAGTGTCTAAAATGCTGTCTGACAATAATTGTATTCACAATAATGTATATATTTCAATTCCTGACGTAAACGTTTAGCTAACAAAACAATAAAAAAAAATTTATTTCGTAACTTTTTCCAGGAGACAGAATTGCTGTCAAGAAGTTTGGGTCTTCATGCTACACGGGATCTCAATCCACAGCTTTGACCCCCATCAATCATTTCATCGACTGCTGTTCCGTCTGCTGTTCCCACACTTCCTGCCTGGGGGTCAACTATCTCCCAGCCAGCCACGAGTGTGACCTTGTGTTTGAGGATATGACTGAAATGTCCTTGAGTTTAAGTACCGTGCCTGAATGCTCGTTTTGGAAGGTCATCTACAGGTCATAACTCGTTGAATTGGAACAATGTTTTTGTTATTGAAATTCAATTTTATAAAATGGAGGGGAAAATGGGGATTTGAGATTGGTGTGAATGATTTCACTTGCCGCTGACTTCTGTTTTTGAGTGCGTTGTATCGTTTTATTTGTACAAAATTATAATATATTCTGAAATAAGTTAAAAGCCTTTAGATTGATTTGCAAATAATGATCGACTCCGGTGACTGCTACTCCGGTCTTGAGTACGTCAAGTCAAAATCACTGAAAAATTTGACAACAAAATTATCTAGTAGGTTGTTACCAAGTTTAAAGAGTAGCTAATATTTCCACCCCGAGTGTCTAGGAGATTTGAGACTTGTTCATATTAGTTCGTTCGTGCTTCTGATCTCAATTATAGTAACTCACTGAGTGGCTTGTTCATAATAATTTGGTTGTGTTTTTTCATCACAAGTATATTAATTTTTTAATATTAATCTCTTTAAATAATTTGAAAATGACATCGCAACATCCCTATGCAAGAATTTATCTGCTATATGTGGCTGGAAGATATTTAACGTATTATAACCATGAATGAAAATTGAGTTGAAGTTTTTTTTTCTAGACTGCAAGCTAGTTGTAAGCATCGTATTTCTGAGATTTTACGAGTCTCTGTTTGAACATATCTAATGTCACATTAAGAATATTGTATTGAACCTTGTTGGCTCATTAGTAATAGTACCGCTGACACCATTTGAAGAGAACCTTGTTACAAGTTATACAGAATCATGCTGTCTCTATCTCATACTCTTTATGTCTCACATGCTCACCCCAGAGCCGTCTTTACACCAGTTTGGGCCCCCGGGCAAAGAAATAGTGTTGGGCCCCTCCCCCGCACGAAGAAAAAAATAAATGTACATAATATATATAAATAAACATATTCCCATGGGGCCCCTATGCTCGTGGGCACCCGGGCGAATGCCCAACGGGCCTATGCGTTCAGACGGCCCTGGCTCATCTTCATACCCCAACGAAGTCGATAAGTATAATTCTTTATCTTTATTTCTTCATTACATCTAAGGCTCAATGACGGCTACTTTAACTCGTCGATTGGCAACTCTCAGCGACCGTCATATCCTACACTCTCGCAGTGCTCTGGTCCCCATTCCTGTCATCCTCGACTGTCGAACGTGGAATCTCTGTGTATGTCCAGTCCCAATAAGGTTTACTTGAAGCGTCGGAAGAACTATTTTCCCACACTATTCTATTGTCCAAGATTCGATGTAACTGGATAATTAAAAGTTTCAAGCGGTCTGATGTCCTTTGGTAATGTATGAACGTATCCAAACTATCTGTACCCTTACACCCCCCCCCCTTATTTGCCTTTCCAATAACACTCGCCAGCGCTTGTTTAATCATCTGGTTTCTCGTAGTGGTCACTATGTGTCTCCCCCTTGTAATATATCATTCTGTCTAGTCCCTGGTCTCGTTAAACAATGCTAGAACTCTCCAGCCCCCTTGCAAGTACTCCACAATAAAACTACTACACCGAATATAGTGGTAGTCATTTCTAAAACAGGAAAACGTCAGAGCTCAATGAGTAATGTTCTATTTTTAGGTTACATTTTAGCGGAGCAATGTCTTACAGCATAAATAAATTCGAATCACTATGTTCTCAAAATTGTTAGCATAGTAAAATTACAAAACTATTTTCCCGTTTTCAAGTCCAATAAGCTGTCTTAAGTTAACGAAGAATTAACAAATAGCTGATAAGATACTTTCTTCTCAATATACCTACATTTACATTTTGACTCGTATCTTCAATTAAATTTTTATGAAATTCGTCCATAAAAAAGACCAGTGTAGTTTTATATAAAGAGTTTCACCATACTATGACAAGGCCTATTGGTTGAACATTGGTTTGGAGAAATGCTCAGCAAAGCTATTTGACCAGATTCATTGCTGCTGACTAGTTAGTATTACCCATCAACAGTTTGCCAAATTTAAGATTGCACTGCCGTACTTCTTGGCAGAAAAAACATTTATTGTTGAATGTAAGATCATTCATGTATCTTGTATTCATACATTTTTTGTACAGTCCTTATATACTGTATTTTGTATTCATGTAAATTATTATATTTTTTTCTTTACAAATGTAATACTATTTGTTCAACATTAGTTGTTATAAGCACTGGAAGCTAACTTTTGGTGAAAAATTAACACATGTACAATAAATGAAAGATAACTCTGTTGGTAGTTATATGCGTATCGACGTGTTGAGTGAGAGTAGACCCGAATCCTGTCTTCCCGATGACCCTTGATTCTTAACCAGTGGCGTAGCTAGCAGATGGGGAAGGGGTACACATTCCAAATTTCCCCCCGGACCCCCAGTTTATGGGGGCCCCTAAAGGAGTGTCCGATTTTTTTACATTAAATATTACGCCCCCCGGGACCTCAAATCCCTACAAATTCCTAGCTACGCCACTGTTCTTGATCTTTGACGAAAATACAACAAAAAAACAACTGCCAACAATAATGACCATTTATCATTATTAGTGAAGGACGACATTGCTATGACCAAATAATAGTGTGAAGAACAAATAAATAAAATGCAATTCGTCAAGTTGTCACGTGACGTCGTGAGATGTTGCAGGGGATCAAATGTCATCAAAATGTGTTTGGAGTCGTATGCCCAAGTTTATCATTTTATGATTGACCTAATTAGTGCTGCTAACTGCTGACCATTGTCTATGAAAAGTCAACGTAAATAAGTAAAAAAGTTCAGCGTGTCAGAAGTCCAAGGGACGATTGTCTATCAAGTTTAAGATAATTTTACTGATTGTAAAATAAACCTTTTCTTTAATAAACAGACGTTGTAACCTCTAACTTGTGTTTTTGTCGTACTTTTCTATGTCGTACTTAATTGTAAGACATACTTGTAATAAAACCGTAATCTATAATTTAATATAATTGAATTAAGGGATGTTCTTATTTTAACCACTGAGACTTTGATTTAAACTAAACTTTCCGGGGTAGACTTTAAATTTTGGGAGACTTTTTTTTCATGACACCGCCTATTAAAACTAGAAACAGACAAATATCTTTAAGTTTAAACATTCATTCCATTGTGAGTTTGATATACTTTTTACGCCTGCTCAAAAATCAAGTTATTTGTTTTATTACTTGCAAGATGCGTTGAAAAATTCCAGTCAATCGATAAAGTAGGTTGAAAGATGAACAATATTTGCAATGTGGAGGAGTCCGATTTTCACATCCACACCACAAACATGGAGGTCAGTTAATTTCCAGTAGATTTTCTTGGTGTCAATTACAAGTATGACTTCAATCACAATCATGGCGTCCAAATCATTCTAACTTTAGACCACCTGAACAAATATATGACGTTATATTATCAACCTAATCCACTTGAAACAACAGCTTTGCAAGCGGAAATAAAATCTGACAGAGGTGTCAATGTTATCTGGATAACTAACATTTTCTCGTCCCACCGCAGATACACCTCTGTTGCCAATTTATTTATTTTTAAAAAGGTCTTAAACATTTGGTCGTAATTAATTTAAATGAGCATGACGCCGAAAAGAATATCGCTGTGTTGCTAAGTATCTTGTTGTTAGAGTATGACATACATATAAACCCATGCAATTACCAACATAAATCTGGGGATTCCTTAAAGATGGAATTGAAAATAGTGATGTTGCACCCATGTCTCTAACTAAATACAGATGCTGACTCGGAGAAAAACGTTCATGTTAAGAGATACCTTAGACTCAGTGATACGACCTCATGGTAAGAGATATTCGACCCCTTACAAAAAACTAATTTACAAAATCTGTTGATGAATTCAGAGTTAAACGGTTATACATGAAATTGCAATAAATATCCTTTCACTTTCCTGGTGTAAGCTGTATTTTTTTACTTACTAATTTTACTTTGGGTACATAAATTGACCACATGATGTTTCCAGGGATAAATATTTAGTTTTTTGCCCCAAGAAAGCATCAGTTTCTCAGAGTCTGCCATAAACTTCAAGTAAAACAAACTGAATTTTTAAAATACATTTGAAACTGAAATTAAAATAAATTGAAATTTGACACGATATAACAGCTGAGACAAAGATAAACCGGGTTGTCTTATAATCTTGAACGAGATAAGGTTATAAACTTCCTATAGTTGTTACCTTCCTTCTGTACTCCGAATGCCATGTCAAAATGAACTTATGCATTAAAATAAATATCCATAGATCACCTATATATTGATTCATGTTTAATCTTTCTGAAGCCTTGAACTGAATATCTGACTTGACCAAGCGAGAACTCGATTGTTGCAGTTACATTTCTTTTAATCTTTTTTTTTATCGGATCATGGATAATTTCAAGACTTCAAAAAAGGTTTGAATAAGTCGATCAATTGGATTTGTTCCTTTTCCGAAACCTCAACAAAAGCTGACTGAAGTCTATTTGTCCTAATGCCACATAAAAATGATACGCAGAGAATACCTTTGACGAACGTTTCAAATCCAAATTGTTTTCTTTGAATATCTTAGTCATTTCTGAATGATTTCAACTATACTGAATCATACTGGTATTTTTGTTTTTTAGAAAACCGATTATCGGATTAAGAAATTTTAAAATTCAATTTCAAATGCTCTTTGTTTAAAACACACACACACACACACACACACACACACACACACACACACACACACACACACACACACACACACACACACACACACACACACACACACACACACACACACACACACACACACACACACACACACACACACAGACACACACACAGACACACACACACACAGACACACACACACACAGACACACACACACACACACACACACTCACACACACACACACACACTCACACACACAGACACACACACACAGACACACACACACATACACACACTCACACACACACACACACACACACTTACACACACACACACACACACACTTACACACACACACACACACACACACACACACACACACACACACACCAACCAATGCATCCAGTGCTGCTCGACATAAAGAAGGTCAGTTTGACATATTTATTATTTAAAAAAACGTCAGAATGACATCAGCTTATATCAGGGGTGGGCTATTGTTTTGGTTCGGGTGCCACTTTGTGGTAGCTGAATTTAGCGGAGGGCATCACAGTTTAAAAAGTATAAATGGTATCATAAAAATCATTAAATAGAACTGAAAAAATGGTAGTTTTTAAAAACTGATTTATGGTGCTAATGTCATATTACCTGCTGGCATATGTTGTTATAGAATCAGTTTAATGAGACAAGTTCATCATATCAATCATTTAAACAATTTTTTAAGAAATCACGAGTGAAGTTATTTCGTTGAAATTATTATCACTGGCGGCAAGTTTATGCCTGTCAAAGAGCTTCTGTATTTACCCTTGTTGATCTTCGTGACAGAAAAACTTTGCTCACAAATATGTGTAGCGCCAAATACAGAGAACATTTCCCAAGAATTATTTTAACATACGGGAATTTATCAACAGACAAAGATTCAACTAATGTCACGATATTGAACATGTCTTTCACAGCGTCACCTGTCTTAATGTTAAACTGCTGTAGTTATAGGACGTAGCGCTCTAATGGAAAAAACGAAACGAACTTTCCGTCTCGAATATGAAGCAACTCTCAGTTAAAGGCGGGTTTTCTTAATTTTTTGGGTCCCACAAAAAAACCTTATGGTAGGCCGCAAGTGGCCCGCGGGCCGCTTTTTGTTCACCCCCTGACTTATATGATCAATGGTCAAAACAATCTCTTACCTAAAGTCGAAAAATTTAAGATAAATATATTGAACTGAACCATTTTGATCTCTACTAATTAATTATTTAAATATCTTTTCAATTATGCCTCGACTGTTAGGTGAGTAAAGTTAATATAGGCCATGTTATCGTTTGGTACAAATTGATATTCTGTTATCGGTCTAAAAACTCATAATCCAATTACTGATTACAGCTAAACATCTTTAATTTACACACGATTACGTGTGCGTTATGTTTGAACTCGGCTTATCGTGTTATTATCAGGACACGTCATATTGGACTTTTGATTCTATTTCCTATACGGGCAGATTGCGTCTGTCTTGACATCAGATTTGTTGTTGAAAAGTTATTTGAAGGTTCCAAATTTGTGATTTCCTGCTTCTGGCCTAACTCTAACGTTTGGATCTCTTATTAATGTACTTTGATCTGAATGGAGAGCTTCCTGCACTGGTGCCTGGGGCTACAAACTTAATTCGATAAAGATAGCAGTTCGTACCCCAAAACGTTCGTAACACGAAGCGTCGAAAGCTATGAACTATTGACAGTGCGTATAAAGATGAAAGACTCTCTTTTTTCATTTTTAAAAATTTACATTCTATCATTTAACTGACAAAATGCTAAGAATACGTGCAATTAACGTATAAATGAAGAGCCACATCGACTGGTTTGAGTAACTATCTTTACTTTATTGAGGTGGACTTCTTTTTGCCATGCTGTTTTTATTGGCCATGTCACATATAAGTACGTTATTTTTATGTTTCATAATTATTTATTTCCTTACCTTCACTGTCATGCGTTTCTGCTTCCTATCAGCACAACTAACATTCTTAGACAGCATAATTAATGGAGTTAAGGGGCCGTCCATAAAGTACGTCACGCTCCACAGGGGGGGGAAGGGTGTAAGAAAGTGTGACAGTTTGTGACAGGGGGAGGGGGGGTCCGGCCACGTGTGACGTCATGGTGTTTTATATTAAATTTTAATTATTTTGTTAATAAAAAAACAACATTTTTGTTCGAAAGTGTGACGTACTTTGGGGGGGGGGTTTCCGAGATTTGTGACAGTTTGTGACAGGGGGAGGGGGGAGTTCAAAATAGTCAAAAATAGCGTGACGTACTTTATGGACGGCCCCTAACAAGGAAAAGAAGGAAAGTGCCGCTGCTTACAAATCTTTTACTGCTGTGTAGTGAGGCCACAGAAATCGTGCAAAAATAGGCTACCAGGCTAGAGCTAAGCAATCTTAGTACACAGTCACCTTCTTTTGTACTGTACACGACTGTTTTTCTTGAAAGTTAATACTAACTCTCTCTCTCTCTCTCTCTCTCTCTCTCTCTCTCTCTCTCTCTCTCTCTCCTCTCTCTCTCTCTCTCTCTCTCTCTCTCTCTCTCTCTCTCTCTCTCTCTCTCTCTCTCTCTCTCTCTCTCTCTCTCTCTCTCTCTCTCTCTCTATCTATCTATCATTCGTTTTCGTTCATAACCCGAGGCACTGTTCGTTAACAGAGATAAAACAATTTCGAAGTTGTTATTCGTAACTTGAACTGTTTGTTATATAAATTTTACCAACTAATTGTGCTTTGTTTCGTTTTATTTTTGTCCTCGGTTCCTATTTTTTAAACTTTAAATTTCTTTCCCTCATATTTATTTCCTAAAGTCTGCACTGTAGATACTTTTTAAATACCCGACTTGAGACTTGAGAGCCCCTGTGCTTTGGGTCTTTGGCCTTGAACACACATGTTGAGTGTACAAGAGAATTGCTTTCTCTCCTGGAGGTGTACACCAGTAGAATTGAACACCTTGTAGAGAGATAATACTCATCGATTTCACAACGGCCCAGAATTGCACAATACGTCATTAAAATGAAAAGCAATTGATTGTTGCAGAGCTTGTATGGTCCATGACCATGTTCAGTAAACAAGGCTTTCACCATTCACAAACCCACGCACGCGAAGTGAGTCTCTCACACAAACACACACTTACTATTAGAAACCCACACAGTCCGAAAGGTGGTGAAAAAATAAATCCTATCATTAACAAGGCGTGGCAAATTTACTGGAAGAGTGCGAAATAGTTTCTTGGAGGAGGGGTATTTAGTTTAGATAGAAAAGAACGAATCAAATAAATAGCTTTAATTTGCCTTTTTGCATCTTTATTAATATCAATATAAATATTTTTTTATAGATAAATAAATAGATATAGATATATAGATAGGTAAAAATAAAATCGTAGTCAGCCCAGGTAAATAAATTAAAGAAAACAAACTCAGAGGTGGTAAAGTACTTGATTTTGGATTTGAACAAAACTTAAAGCTCTAACAATGGAGAAATAAATTGGAAGATCAATCTTTGACAAAATGTTGTTTTTTTTCATTTAAAGCACACGTGATGAATATGTGTGCTTATTACTGATGTGCTTGTGTGTCATATGACCTTTTTAAAAAAACTACACGAAGTCATTGAATTATTTTCTTACTACATGTATATAATTGTAAAATAAGTTAAGGAACATAAATAAAATCTTCTTTTTATGTATTTATTTGTTCTTTTTAAACAACAAGAATAATCCACTAAAATTTTAGTGGAAAAAACATAATTGGGGATAACTTCTTGGAATTTTAGTTTTTGAATATATTAAACAGAGTTCTGAAAAGATTTAAATGGCTAGAGAATAATTACTTAAAAATTTATGCAAAAAAAATCGCATTCCCATGTTTGAAGTCTTTGTATAAAAAAAGTATTCAATATAGAGTATCTATTTTCATGGCCACAATTTCTAAAAAAAAACATTGCATACTTGAAATACTACTCACAAATACTGACAACGGCCTGTTACTGATAGTTATACTGAGCAAGACTGACCACTACATTTTAAAAATAATCTCAAAGATTAATTAGAGAATTTCTAGAAAGAGAGCAACACGACTGAGATAACAAGTCAATGGCGGTTATCACGTTTTGTCGTTTTAAGATGAAATATTAGGGCGACGGGGATGGAATAAATCCAAGTAAATCTATTGTTGTTATTTCGACTCATTCTGACAACCATTGAGCGTCTGTTCCACGAGAAGCTCCAGGTTCTGCTCTCAGCGAATCCAACAGGACATATTTATTGCACTCTAGGTTTGAGTAAACATTGAAATGAAATTTTCTGAAAGTATCAAAGTTGATTCAATTTATTAATAGAATTGTTCCATTTAGTTTCGACAAGTGATTAACGACTCAGATCTTTCCGATTGTCTTAAAATTAAGCTTCAACCACACTTATACAGTATACTGCAGCCAAATGTTTGTCAATTCCCTAAAATCTCTTCATAAAAAATGTTATAATGTTATACCAGGGAGATTAGATATAATTTGTATCCTGAAGTTGTCTTCCAAGAGGTTTTCTTTCCTTCCAGCAAAGAGATTAGCACAGAAATCACACGCCCGATCTTCTGACACCGTACAATATAAACAAAGACAACATGATTTTAAAAAAAACAACAAACTAAACACTTTCTGGATGTCTTGTTTGTATTTACATACCAAAAAGAGTGACTGAGCTTAAGGCATTTTTCGGAGTTGTACTGCAATAAAGCTCTAAAATTGAATACAATATTCACACAAATGTGTGTGGTGGTGGTGGTGGTGCTGGGGCGGGGGAGGGGGGGGGCTACAACCACTTCCCTTGATCTAGCAGACATATTTATTAACATAAGAAACTATTTTTTTGGTATGTTGCATTTTCCACATCATATAATTTTATTGTTAAAAATATTAAAAAGAACTTCGCACAGTTATAGTAGTTAAAGCTGTAGCGAATTTTTATAATGAGATTGTTCAAAGTGCGTGTAAAAGAAAATATTGTATAATCTCATGCTGGTTTATTCTTAGAAGGGAAAGGAAAAAAATCTTTATAAACACAAACATTTATTAGTAATCATGTTTTGGATGACTAGGAATGAAGATGGACACCATTGAAAATAAACAAAAGAAAAACAGAGAAATTGGAGAAAATAAATAGAAGTAAAACAACTATTTTCAAAAACCGTGTTTTTATAAGCGGACTAAAAAGAAGAAAATAATTTAAAACTTATTAGTTCAAGTACTTCGATTTAATATGACTAAAAACGTGGGGCGGGCGCTTATGAGGTTTAACATATGCGGTTCACTCATTCTCTCACTTATAGATCTCTCTTTTGCCTTCTACATTAGAAATCTTTAATTTTTATACCAAACACCCACCCCACGTTTTTAGTCATATTAAATCGAAGTACTTGAACTAATAAGTTTCAAATTATTTTCTTCTTTTTAGTCCGCTTATAAAAACGTGGTTTTTAAAAATCTTTTTTTTACTTCTATTTATTTTATTCTTTTTAGTCCACTTCTAACAACCTGGTTTTTAAAAATATTTTTTTACCTCTATTTATTTTACCAAACACCTCACAAGCGCCCGCCCAACGTTTTAAAAACATTGTGATGTGGTCACGGGGCGAACTCACCGATGTCAACAAAAGCCGACGGTACAGATGCTTTTATATAGACTATAGATAAACTTAAAAGTTCAATAATTTAATAACGGTACATTTGCTCAATCTGAAATTTTGATACATTGCATTGTCATCCAAGATCTATCTGTGGTAAAATGTTCAGATCTCTAGGACCATCAGAAGTGGTTCAATTTTACGTTGGCAGATTTGAAAAAATCTTGGACAATGCCTCACCAACGAAAGCGAGCTAATAAAAACGTAGTAATAAAACAAACCCGTAAAAACAAAGTTTTTGACTATAAATCCCTTATATATGAAACATAACTAACAGTATTGATTATTTTCAAACCCGACAAACAAACAGACTGAATCTGTCTTAACTCAAGTTTGCTTCATAACCCTGAAGGGGAAAAGTCTGGTCACCGATTCGCGTGACCGAGCTCAGCGTGACACGTAAAATGTAAACAAAAGCACCCCGTCGCTTCGTTGGGTCGCCTCAATGCGTCAGCTCAAACTTTCACGTGGCAAAAAAACAATAACAAACCGTGAATTTGAATTACATACCTCATATAAGGATAAACTAAAAATGCATTAATTTAATTACGGTAAGTTCGATCGATCTGAAATTTTGATACGATGCATTGTTAGGTCAGACGGGTCAGTGTGCCAAATTTCAGCTTGATTGAATCACGGGAAGTGGGTCATTTTCGACTTTTCTTTTTCCGCCCGCCCAGCCCATGAGATGATGAGATGATGAGATGATGAGAAGATGAGACGGCCGCGAAGTTAATATAAGGGATTTAATCAAACAAACCCGTAAAAACAAAGTTTTTGACTATAAATCCCTTATATATGAGACATAACTAACAGTATTGATTATTTTCAAACATTTACAGACTGAATCTGTCTTAACTCAAGTTTGCTTCATAACCCTAGGGGCGGGGGAGGGGTGGGTGGGAGGGGGAGAGGGGAAAAGTCTGGTCACCGATTCGCTTGAGCGAGCTCAGCTTGACACGTAAAATGTAAACAAAAGCACCCCGTCCCTTCGTTGGGTCGCCTCAATGCGTCAGCTCAAACTTTCACGTGGCAAAAAAACAATAACAAACCGTGAATTTGAATTACATACCTCATATAAGGATAAACTAAAAATGCATTAATTTAATTACGGTACGTTCGATCGATCTGAAATTTTGATACGATGCATTGTTAGGTCAGACGGGTCAGTGTTCCAAATTTCAGTTCGATCGAATTACGGAAAGTGGGTCATTTTCGACTTTTCTTTTTCCGCCCGCCCAGCCCATGAGATGATGAGATGATGAGATGATGAGACGGCCGCGAAGTTAATATAAGGGATTTAAAAATGCGTCTAGCTGTGATACCGTCAGTTCTAAAACATGCCATAGTGTCACACTTGAGGAGCTGTTGCTCACCGTATGCCATGCCAGAATTCCGCAAACAACAAATAAAAAAAATCTATTAACTTAAAAACTGAAAAGCATCGAAGTGTACTTATCGCGACCTTGTATTTAAATTACGCATCTGTGCGACTTATTGTAATAAGATTAAGAAATAGATGTTCTTCTTTTGTCTACGACTCCATTTGTTTCTATAAACAATAAACATCATTAATAAAAACACAAAAAAATCAATAAAAAAATAAGTAAAATTTAAAAATAAATAAATACAAGCAATGCTTTATCACATCACTGAGCTCCCCACACCCCACCCCCTGGGGTTTGGAATCAACGGACCAATAAAGGCGTCTCGAGAATATCATCGAGTGCTTAATGAAACTCGCTACGCTTCATTGAAAAAATATCATCACTTGATCGAACTAAACACAATAATGATTTTAAAAAAAACATGGGCGAGATGACAAGAGTTTGTTGGGACACAAGAATAAACTCAAGGTTACATTGGCCGGTCGTAAGCCTCTCCATAGCAACAGTATAAATCCGGCCATGGGTCGGTCAACTGGACTTGTATAGTGATCTCTGACACTGGTGGGTTCTCATGGCGTTATTGAGGTGAGTACATCGGACGATTCTATCTCCCCTGAGCTGTCGTTTTATCATGTTATTTTAACACACATGCCGCGCGCGTGTCTCACAACACAACAGGGTGTCTCTCAAATTCTGTTGTCCTCAAGCACGCAAAGTTAACAAACAAGTTATAAATCAATTTTATTCAAATATTATCATTCAGACTCTTAACTTAATCTTAGAAAAGTAAAATATCAGGGACTGTGCTCGGGATACGCCGTGGGAGACTTCTGGGCAGTTTGAGGGATGAATACAGGTGTAGCATCCAGAGATACTTGACCTGTGGCATTGCTTGCTAGACAGTAAGTTTATCAATTCAGCCACCAGTGAAGCTAACAGAGATACTTGACCTGTGGCATTGCTTGCTAGACAGTAAGTTTATCAATTCAGCCACCAGTGAAGCTAACAGAGATACTTGACCTGTGGCATTGCTTGCTAGACAGTAAGTTTATCAATTCAGCCACCACTTAAGCTATCAGAGCCTGAAACGATAGTTTGACTTTCAAAAAGAGCGTGAATATTGTTAAGAGTCTTTCTCCAGAGAAAGCTATAAATAGTGTGTAGCTGTTTTTCAAAAGGCTTGTGTTAATGACAGAATTCTAGACGAGGGTATTATGTACCCTCTCCACGCTGGCCCATCGGTCGTGGGCTCCAAGACCACCTGTAGGAGCTAGTGTTTATGGGACGGACCTGCAGGCGCTAGTGTTTATGGGACGGACCTGCAGGAGCTAGTGTTTATGGGACGGACCTGTAGGAGCTAGTGTTTATGGGTCGACCTGCAGGAGCTAGTGTTTATGGGACGGACCTGTAGGAGCTAGTGTTTATGGGACGGACCTGCAGGATCTAGTGTTTATGGGACGGACCTGTCGGAGCTAGTGTTTATGGGACGGACCTGTAGGAGCTAGTGTTTATGGGACGGACCTGTAGGAGCTAGTGTTTATGGGACGGACCTGTCGGAGCTAGTGTTTATGGAACGGACCTGCAGGAGCTAGTGTTTTTGGGACGGACCTGTTTATAGGACGAGGATACCACGGTTCATTTTCGTTCAAAATGTCAATTACATAGCTGGACAGTAATAATTATGACTTCAGAAATTCTCAGGTGCCCAGCTATTCGTTCATTGACTTTGTGTTGCCGTGATCTAGGCCAGTGATGTAGCATGGGGCTGGGGAGGTCGTGGGGGTGCTTGCCCCGGGCGTAAATATTCTGAAGAACACAAAATTGGAGGAAATAAATTAATGATAATCTCTTTTGATTCTTCACAAAGAAATTTAGAAAAGTAACTCATGCTTCGGAATCGCATTTTTGTGTAATTTTTTTTACTTGCTTAAATTTTTATTCTTTTCAATTTCCAGCCATGTGTGCGATGCTCTTAAGTAAAAATGTCAAATTAGCGACAAGCGTGTGCGTGTAGCCACTTGCAAGGTAAACCAAGCAAGTTAGAATTGAGAACAAGGATCTGAAACGTTATGTTTGGCAATTTTAGAACAACTCTTAACACTTTTGGAGGATGTAAACGATAAATAACGCCCAAACGATGCAATGCAATAGATTTAAGAGGATGGGAAAATAGGGAATTTTAACAACTGAAAAATAACAACAGATTATGAACAGGAAAGACCCAAAGAAAAAATCCACGAGGATCGGGCCTCGGGTGAGAGTTTTATGTAAATATGTTTAGGAATCAAGTAGTGGAGCTTGGTAAGACTGTACAAACCAACACAATAGAAAGAGTATACAGTCAATGACAAAAAAAAATAAAAAAAAATAATAATAAAAAAACAACCTTGCAGAACAAATCGTTCAATTATACTTTGTAACACTGAGCAGCACGGCATTGGTGAAACGCAGCCCTTAACTTGTACAGAGAGAGGCGGCTCTTCAGATGATGGGGAGACCCAATATGAAGGTGTTCATGGAAGGATCTTCCAACTTAAGAGACAGAAATGAAGGATCCGTGTGTTCATCCCGGCCCACTTGGAGGGTAGCATTTCCTTATACAAGAAAGCAATGCAGATGCTAACAGGACAGCTCTAGACTTTCTTATGTGGATATATAAGTGAGAGTTGTTTGGTTTATTTGTTTGTGACATTAAGAAGCTTTTAAACTGTCGCAGCATCAACGGATTTTTCTGACATGCGTTTCTCAAAACTGAAAATAATTATTTTAAAGATCACACAACTACAATGAAATAAAACTATTGAGAAACCTGGAAATATAATCAATAAATAGAACTGTATCTCTAGGTGACGATAAAACTATTCAGATATGAGCACACATTAAAGCTCAGGGATTTTAAATTTTTTATTTTACTTTAATAATGTATGTATAATATTTTGTTATAAACGTTGGTAAATAACCTCACAAATTGTGTATGGGATCCAGTACTGCACGTTGGTTTTGAGAAAGATTGAAGGAAGGGACTTCTATCTGGCCACAGTCCACAAGTTACGGGCGAATCATGCTCGCCTCGCCCCGGGCGCTGGCAATCCATGCTACGCCTCTTGTCTATGCTATGACAAAAGAAATTCTCACACCAGTTCACACAAACGCTTGATGCGACGTCCTACTTAATGAATATTAATCAATTTTACCATTTTTAATTGAGCCTTATACAGGTTGTCGTGTCAGTCATGCAAGTTCTCACAAACTTAGCCATAAAAACTCCACAAACTGATCACTAGCCATTATTTTGCAACCTATTATTCTTCATCCACTATTCTAATGCCCTCTGTGCCCCTTTCATAAACATAACTGCGTGTCCACAAATTCACGGTTCATTCAAGGCTCTGGCACCAGTGCCTGATGCTGCCAAGATAAAACAAGTATCCTAAGTAAAAGTGCAGTGGTAATAGTAGAAATCTGTCACATGAAATTTGTAGCGGAAATAGAGATCGATTCTTATAAATAAAAAAAAATTACTAAATTAAAATATGTTTTTTAATTTAAAAAAAAACATGCAAAGAGCATATCTTTTGAATATTTTGGAATTGAACTTATTGGGTAATTGTCAAGGGGGGAAGAAATCATGAGCTGAAGACAGTAGCTAAAATAGCTCTCAAGCTTCCGAGAATACCCTGGACCTTGGCATCCGGGAAGTTTTGTCAAAACAAAATATTTCAAAGCAAACCAGTAGACAGGAGCCGAAAAAAATGCAGTTGTTACAAGCTCAAGTCTAAAATTCTCAATGAGTTAAAATGAAATTTTTGACTCATTTTAGATTGTCTTAAGGGTTTTGAAAAAAAATATTCAAACAAATCTATTGAACTCTTGATGACATATTTGCCATCTAAATATCTACCACTTTAACACGGACTAAATTTTAAAAAATAAATCATTTTATATCCATCATGTTCCAGGTGATGATAATAAGCAACGGTTTGGACCCAGCGGATAAGCTTACAACTTTCAATCTGCAAATTTAGAGCTCAAAATTTATTTCTTCTTATTTTCCCACTGCCTTCGTGAAGCGATTTCACCAGTCAGTGCAAATACTTTTTTGTTTTGTTTTCTGGATACACGTAGTAATCTGTTTTTCAACCCTCCAACCCAGGCAAGGATCTGTAGCTGAAGCGCACACTGTTGTTATTCTGTTGGTGATGTGGGCTAGGGGCCAGGCGTATCCCAATCTCTTTCGTGCCAGCGCCAACCAACCGTGGAACAACTACGCCTCGGGGGTCATGTGGTACAACGGCACCGGATACACGCCCACATGTGGTTGGAAGGTGATGATGTCGTCATCCTACCCCATGTGTGCCATAACGGTATGTGATGAGTTCAGATTTTAAGATTTTAAGAACGTTTTTTTATGTTGATGAGTGGGGTGAGGTGCTGATCAGAAGAAATATTTACACCCATTGGCATAGGACGGAAGTGGGTTGTGTAGTCTGGCCAGGGCGCTATATAAGTTATCAAAATATTATTAATTAAGAACGAGTGGTATATTAGATCTAAAGAAGTGCTTTTAACTCCTGAGAAATACCACAAATCGTGGGAATTTTTGACCAAATTTATAGAAATGGAAATTTGGGAATTTAAGAGGATTTGGCTTTAAATATGGGAATATTTACAAATTAAAAAATTTAAATACACACTTGAATGACAATAAAATAAAAGGATTTGAAACATGCTCATTTTCTAATAAGAAATAATTTTTTTAGGGTGTGGGGAGGCTTTGTGACGTCATAGTTGTTTATTTTTAGCGTGTCTAGGTTTTTTACCACGTTTTTATTAACTCGCTTTCGTTGGTGTGGCATTGTTTGTTGGTTTGTCCAAGATTTTTTCAAATCTGCCAACGTAAAATTTAACCACTTCTGATGGTCCTAGAGATCTGAACATTTTACCACAGATAGATCTTGGATGACAATGAATTGTATTAAAATTTCAGATCGATCGAATGTACCGTTATTAAATTATTGAACTTTTTAGTTTATCTATAGTCTATATAAAAGCATCTGTACCGTCGGCTTTTGTTGACATCCGTGAGTTCGCCCCGTGACCACATCACAATGTTTTTAAAACGTTGGGCTGGCGCTTGTGAGGTGTTTGGTAAAATAAATAGAGGTAAAATAATATTGTTAAAAACCAAGTTTTTATTAGTGGACTAAAAAGAATAAAATAAATAAAGGTAAAAAAATGATTTTTAAAAACCACGTTTTTACAAGCGGACTAAACAGAAGAAAATAATTTAAAAGTTGTAAGTTCAAGTACTTTGATTTAATATGACTAAAAACGTGGGGCGGGTGTTTGGTATAAAAATTAAAGATTTCTAATTTAGAAGGCAAAAGAGAGATCTATAAGTGAGAGAATGAGTGAGCTGCATATGTTAAACCTCATAAGCGCCCGCCCCACGTTTTTAGTCATATTAAATGAATGTACTTGAACTTACAAGTTTTAAATTATTTTCTTCTTTTTAGTCCGCTTGTAAAAACGTGGTTTTTAAAAATCATTTTTTACCTTTATTTTTAAATCCCTTATATTAACTTCACCGCCGTCTCTGTCTGCCGTCATCTCTGTCGTTGGCGGGCGAAAAAACAAAGTAAATAAAACGAACCTGTAAAAACAAAGTTTTTGACTATAAATCCCTTATATATGAGACAGAACTTAAAGTATTTACAAATATCTACAGACTGAATCTGTCTTTACTCCCCTTTGCTTTTAACCCAAAAAGGGTGGGGTGGGGGTGGGAGAGGGGAAAGGTCTTGTCACCGATAGCTGGGCCAAGTTCACCGTGAAACGCCAAATGTAAACAAAAGCACGCCGCTTTACCTGGTTTAAGCACGAGATGTGTTCACACCGGTGGCTGGCCTGAAGTCAAGTGACCCGTAAAATGTAAACGATAGCGACCTCTACATATAGTTTATATAGATAAACTAAAAATGCATTAATTTAATTACGGTACGTTCGATCGATCTGAAATTTTCATACGATGCATTGTTAGGTCAGACGGGCCCGTGTGCCAAATTTCAGCTCGATTGGATCACGGGAAGTGAGCCATTTTCGACTTTTGTTTTTCCGCCCGCCCATGAGATGATGAGATGATGACAGAGATGATGAGACGGCCGTGAAGTTAATATAAGGGATTTAAAAATGACCCATTTCCCGTGATGCCATCGAGCTTAAAATTGGCACACGGACCCGTATCACCTAACAATGCATCGTATCAAAATTTCATTTCGATCGAACGTACCGTAATTAAATTAATGCATTTTTAGTTTATCTCTCTACGAGGTATGTAATTCAATTTCACTGTTTGTTGTTTTTTTTTCACGTGAAAGCTTAGTTCGCGCGTTGACGCGACCAATCGAAGTACCGGCTTGCTTTTGTGTACATTTTGCGTGTCACGCTGAGCTCCGTCCAGTGATCGGTGTCCAGACTTTTCTCCCCTCCCCCCCCCCAGGGTTATGAGGCAAAGTTGAGTTAAGACAGATTCAGTCTGTAAATGTTTGTCAAGTTTGAAGATAATCAAAACTGTTAGTTATGTCTCATATATAAGTGATTTATAGTCAAAAACTTTGTTTTTACGGGTTTGTTTGATTAAATCCCTTATATTAACTTCACCGCCGTCTCTGTCTGTCGTCATCTCTGTCTTGGGCGGGCGGAAAAACAAAAGTAAAAAATGACCCTATTCCCGTGATGCCATCGAGCTGAAATTTGGCACACGAACCCGTGTCACCTAACAATGCATCGTATCAAAAATTTCAGATCGATCGAACGTACCGTAATAAAATTAATGCATTTTTAGTTTATCTCTATACGAGGTATGTAATTCAATATGACTGTTTTTTATTGTTTTTTTTCCACGTGATTGTTCAGTCACGCGTTGACGCGACCCATCGAAGTACCGGTTGCTTTTGTTTACATTTTACGTGTCACGCTGAGCTCGGTCCAGTGATAGGTGACCAGATATTTCCCCTCTCTCATGACTCTAAGAAATATATTATATGTAACTATGTATTATTGATTCATTGGTTATGAATAAAATAAATTACAAAACATTCATTGTTTTATTTAATATTTTTTAAAGCAATTACAGACATTTTTACTCTTTGTAATATACAATATAGTTGTGTATTGACGGTAATGATGTTTTCATTTAGAGATTGTTGTTTTATTTTTATTTCTACCATTATAAACTGAACGCACCCCCCTCCCCAACCGCTTGTTGTCTTCGTCAACAGGATTTAATGAATGTTGGAGTTTTTAGTCTAATTTAATTTGATAATTTTTTAACTCCTGCTTGGGAAAATTTGGCACCTTGAGTTAACAGCACTGATCTAAAGCATATTTTATTATATGGATAGGACGTTCCAAATGTTGGCTACGCCTCTTTTGTGTTTTGTGTGTGCTATGGTAAATGATCTTATATGTTTTGTGTGTGTGTGAGAGAGAGAGTTAGGTCATCTTATATGTGTTCTGTGGGTGCTGTGGTAGATCGTCTTATATGTGCTCTGTGTACTGTGGTAGATGATCTTATATGTGTTGTTTGTGTGTGTGTGAGTGCTAGGTCTTCTTATATGTGTTGTGTGTGTGCTGTGGTAGATCGTCTTATATGTGCTGTGTGTGCTGTGGTAGATCGTCTTATATGTGTTGTGTGTGTGCTGTGGTAGATCGTCTTATATGTGTTGTGTGTGTGCTGTGGTAGATCGTCTTATATGTGCTGTGTGTGTGCTGTGGTAGATCGTCTTATATGTGTTGTGTGTGTGCTGTGGTAGATCGTCTTATATGTGCTGTGTGTGTGCTGTGGTAGATCGTCTTATATGTGCTGTGTGTGTGTGCTGTGCTAGATCGTCTTATATGTGCTGTGTGTGTGCTGTGGTAGATCGTCTTATATGTGCTGTGTGTGTGTGCTGTGGTAGATCGTCTTATATGTGCTGTGTGTGTGTGCTGTGGTAGATCGTCTTATATGTGCTGTGTGTGTGTGCTGTGCTAGATCGTCTTATATGTGCTGTGTGTGTGTGCTGTGGTAGATCGTCTTATATGTGCTGTGTGTGTGTGCTGTGCTAGATCGTCTTATATGTGCTGTGTGTGTGTGCTGTGGTAGATCGTCTTATATGTGCTGTGTGTGTGCTAGGTAGTCTTAGTTGTGTTGTGTGCCTGCTGGCAGTTGAAATCTTTATCAGAGCACATGGTTAGAACAACTATAATCAAATGTTTTTTCTTACCATAAGTACCCTTAATGCATTTGGGACTGTTGGTTTTGCTTTAATGTTAAGGTTATAACAACTACGATCCATTTTGATTTCTCTCACCATTTTATCAACGTGATGTGGTTGCAAGATGCCGCGACTCACAAACTGTTCTGGATCGTAATATCATTAAGTCCAACTCCGAATCCTGATCAACACCGCTGAAATATGTCATAGGAAATAATATTCTTTCCATTTTACGTTGACGGTTAGAAAAAGTTGTTTGTGTGTGTTTTGAGTGTGTGTGTGTGGGGGGGGGGATACATACATTTGTAGCTTGCGCATGATATATTTAAAAATTGATCTCTTTTCTCGCTTGATCATTTTAAAAGAAATGACCATCGAATAAGCCATGTTTGAAAAGTAGTTTTCGAATTTCAGAAGTCTTGTTTCGTTTTCAGTTTTATATAGCTAGTCACAGACGTGATTAAACGACTTTGCTAATGTTGATCTATTGTTCAGATGTACGACACGACATGGGTACAGCTGGACGAGTACAAGTTTCTGATCAGCAGTACAAGTCTGTGGCCCAATCCCGTGAATCATCAGAGTTCTGTGGATCTCAATGGACGTTTTGGGTCAGTTGCCCAGGAGCCCATTGGCGTGGCGGAGTTATTTCTACAAGTGTAGTTAGATTATCTTTGTTGATGAAAATGATATAGGGAATAAGATTATCGAAAATTTCTTAAAATCTTTCAGGTATTCACGATTAACATTTACTCCGTTGAGATCATAACATCGAAATGTAAAACTGTTTGATGAATAATTACAACAACAAAGAAACAGTAAAAACACATGTAGCAACAGCGTTTGTAAAAAAAAATCTTTATATAAAGTAGGTATTACCCAAAGACATATAAAAACAGCTCTGTCATGTCTTAATTTTATTATTAACAATACGTCAACAGTACTAAATACGTTTCCTTATTTTTTAAACTTAAATTAACACAAGTTCTGAAAGGTAAAATTCTGACATTCATAATCCAAAAGAAAACGAGTGGCTTATGTACACAAAAAGACGATTTATCAATTTCTATCTTTTTCTCCAAGGCATCCTGGTTAGAAAAGCATTCGGTTTTTATTTAACGTAAGAAACATCCAAATACCTGGCTACATATTGGCAAACAAGTAAGCTATTGAAGTTTACTAGAAAGTTCAATGTGTGGGCTACTGTTAGAAATGATCATTGTATATCTTCTTCTACAGGTCCACGTGGCCATCTGTAGTCGCTAATTGGTACTGTGTGTGCAATGCTTCCACAAATGGTATTTGCGAGGTACTTGAAACATTTATCCTTTTTTTTGTTAGTATATTTTTTGCTTCCTTTTGATTTTAAATTAAACAAATTTGGCCGGCGTCTATTTCGTAACGGTCTAGCTCAAAAAAGCGATTTTATACTGAGACGTTTAGAATGCTATACGTCTCCAGCGTACATTAATCAAGCGATACTCGCTAGATAACAAATTGTCATTTTTTACTTTTATTAAAACGTCATCGTATATATTCTAGCATCAAATATATTGACTAAGTTGGGACATGTTTCTATCATTGCGCAATGTTTGTCATCAGTCAACATGACTTTGTTGTCAAACTATGAGACACATGCAGTTTACACATTTAATTAACTCTGGCCATATTTTGTTGAATGCATTAAATAAATATTAATTTTAAAAACAGGAGCTATTCCAATATTTCAAAACTGATAGTTTTTTGTTCCATATATTTATGTTTTAACAATTAAAAAATTTTTTACTTAAAAGATTTCCTGCGGATAAAATTTTTTTATGTACTATAATGTAATTCTTGATCATTTTTGTGTGTCGATAACTCTAGAAATCAGAATTTATACAAGAAATATTAAGCGTTCAAGAACAAAACACAACAACAAAAAAAATGTTTACTTTCCTCTTATAAAAATTCGATTCCCAAATTCAAAATTTTAAAAGTGTAACGTTATGTTTCACTCTCTATACGCCTAGAATGTTCCCTTTGAGACAGTGGCCCCAACAAATGCAACATTGTCGGCGCTTGTTTGTCCTTCAACAACTGCGGGGCCGACCACAACTGCAGCCACTACTGCTGCGATTACAACTACAACTACAACAACAACAACAAACCAACTTTCTAAACCACCATCATCCATGCCGTCGTTAACTGTTGACCAAATTTATTCATCACCCAGTGCGTACGGTAAGTTTTGTGTTGTGACACGCCCGCCCGTATAGTTAACGTTATAACAGATTTGACGACATGCATATTTCAAAATCTGTTTGAAGTTGCTGTTTAAGACACGTCATTTCTTATTAAAGGAAATTTTCCCTCAAAGCAGGGGAGTAAAAACAGACGTATAAAAAATGTGAAAACTACAACGTCTACTTTGATGAGGAATAAATAATAACTAAAAAGCCACTCGGAAAAACAGAAAATTACTTTATCCGAAAAGGTGTATATAATATGTATAGAGCTAAATGAGAACATGGTATGGCCGTAAAGTGACAAGTTTGTACACATGCAACTTATTTGAGCCGAAAATTAGTGAGTATAGGCATAATAAACGTTTTGGGAATACAGCATCAGCTGTGGTGAAAGCAAAGAGAACGGTGCGCTCGATAAATGGACATTTTTGGCTGATATAATTGTTTTTTTAAAAAATTTATTATAATTTTAAAAAAAGACAACTAAACCTAACCCAGACCCTTAAACTAAAACTACAACCTGAATTACGTTTATGGATAAAAAATAATTGCACTTATTCCCTTTGCAAGTGTAAAAATACTACATTTCCTTCCCGGAAGTACGCGCTCTATCATAATCATGGTCATAACAATGTAAGGAATGTAAATTGTTGAGCGCACCGTTCTCTTTGCTTTAGTCTCAGCTGCCACCATGGGCGGATGGTTAGAAAAAGTCTGACAGGAAAAGAAACGCCTGAGGACATTGTCCCTCCCGCCAGACCAATGCTGGCGCTTCATTCTAGAGACGTTAGTCCAGGCTGCTAAATGAGGCGCTTCATTCTAGAGACGTTAGTCCAGGCTGCTAAATGAGGCACTTCATTCTAGAGACGTTAGTCCAGGCTGCTAAATGAGGCACTTCAATCTAGAGACGTTAGTCCAGGCTGCTAAATGAGGCGCTTCATTCTAGAGACGTTAGTCCAGGCTGCTAAATGAGGCGCTTCATTCTAGAGACGTTAGTCCAGGCTGCTAAATGAGGCGCTTCATTCTAGAGACGTTAGTCCAGGCTGCTAAATGAGGCGCTTTATTCCAGAGACGTTAGTCCAGGCTACTAAACTAAACACATATTCTGTAGGCCTGAGACTAATCTCTTAAGGCCTTGGCTAGAACCTGGGCAATCTGCTCCATCTGCTGAGCATTGCCATACAACATTGTCTTCACATGGGACTCGCCCGCCTCCCTCACCCCCCCGGCTATATCGAGCGCCGGGCAAGACGTCACCAGGTGTTCGACTGTCTCAGGGGCTTGGCTGCAATGACGGCAGTTCGAGTCCCTGTTGTGGTCTAGCCTGTGAAAGTAAGAGTTGGTTGGGCAATGTTCTGTCCTCATCTGAGTCACCAAACCCTGGTGTTTGCGACTCAGGTTCCACCACTGGTCTGAACGGCTTGGCCTGGGCATGTTAGCGAATACCCCTCTGGCTGTTGTGTTGTCAGCCCACTCCTGGTACCACTTACTCCGAAAGTGGTCCTTTAGCCAGTTTTTTGCCCCGAGATAGGTGACTGGGGTCTCTGGTTGGGGCAGTGCTGCACCTGCTTTGGCCAGGGAGTCTGCTTTTTCGTTGCCATTAACATTCACGTGGCTCGGGATCCACTGCACTGTTACCTTACCTCCAAGTCTTTCGAGTCTACCCACGTCCTCCAAGATGACGTCAACCAAGTGGGTACTACGATTCTCACTAGCCAGGACTTCGAGGGCTGATCTCGAGTCACAGAACAGTACCGTGTCGAAACCAAAAATCTCCGACCCCTGCAGTGTCCGGTGCACACTTTCCAGGGCCCTGTGTATAGCCTCGAGCTCCGCATCGTAGTTCGATGCCATAGTCCCACAGGGACCTAGAAGTTCTTCTTTTGGTGGCCCTCCTATTGGGTATAAGATGAGCGCACCGTATCCTGCAATTCCTTCACTCGAACTGGCAGACCCATCCGTGAACACTTTCACTTGGGTTCCCGCGAACCCTTCTATCGTCTCAAGGGCAGCCGCTTTCTGTACATGTTCAGGGCTGCGTTTCGTCACCGCTGTGTCAGTCAGAGACAAACGTATTTCGGGACGTGAGCATTCCGCATAGGGCGGTTTGAGTGGGACACTTATAATTTGTCTTCTATTTTGTGGGGGTTTGACGTTCCTATCAAGTTCCGTTACTTGATGCATAAATGAGGAACGTTTCAAACACCCACGTCCGCCCCAGTTGTGCTGCATCTGGTAGCAGGGCTCCCTATAGTCTAACCTGCGGTACCTCTCTGCAGTCGTTATGATTGCCTTGTCCCTACGAATATCGAGCGGTTCTACGTTTGCAATGACTTCCACAGCAGCTGTGGGTGTCGTTCTGTATGCGCCACAGATAAATCTTAAGGCCTGGTTCTGGATTCGACCCAGTTTTTCCAATGCCGTTTTGCTGGCAAAGGCTTGGACGGGCATGCTGTAGTCCATAATCGACCTCACACTACCCAGAAAGAGAGCTCTGAGTGTACTTGCTCCAGCGCCCCAGTTCGTGCATGCAAGCTTTTTCACCAGGTTGAGCTTGGCGGTAGCCTGGGAGCACAGGTCTTGTACAAAGTTATGCATTTGCACCTTTTGATCCAGTTTGACTCCCAGATATACCGGTTGTTTGTCCCATTTGAGCGCCACATCGTTTATTTTGAGCACTATCTCCTGTTTGAGAATGGATCTGCCGTTAGTGAAAAGGGAATACACCGTCTTCTCGGTGTTGATTTCCATCTGCCACCTCTGCATGTACCTACTGATATACGAAAGGTCTCGCTGTAGTAGCTGTTGCAGTCGGTTGGCATCTTTACCGGTGCTCCAGATGACCAGGTCATCTGCATACATAGCCGCGCTGGATTGCAACATTCCAGGGAGGTCGTTGATGAAAGCCAAGAACAGTGTGCAACTGAGTGCTGACCCTTGGGGTAGCCCCTGTTGCAGCGTTCTCTTACTGGAGGTTTCACTGCCATAAATTGTTTGGATCGTCCGGTTTGTAAGAAAACCTTGGATCCACCTGTACATGTTGGCAGTTACGCCTAGGGCTTGTAATTTCAACAACAGACCGGACCTCCAGACCCTATCGTAAGCCTGTCGGAGGTCGAAGAAAATTGCCACAGTATGCAGTTTTTTCTGGAGCCCGTCTGTTATGGACTGCAGAAGACGGAGCACTTGATCAATCGGCTGTTTTCCTTTACGGAAACCAGCCTGATTGATATTCAGACTATTCGTACTTTCCAAGTACCAATAGAGCCGGGCATTCACCATTCTCTCAGCTACCTTCCCCAAACACGATGTTAGGGAGATCGGACGGTAGCTGTTTAGGAGTCCCTGACGTTTACCTTCTTTAGGAATTGGGACGATGTTAGCGCTCAACCAAGCTCCAGGCAGGGCACCCGTGGCCCACGTCCTGTTTATGATATTCAATAGCGAGGACATTGCTATCGGGCCAAGGTTTTTAATCATCTCGTTATTGACTTTGTCCTGTCCTGGTGCCTTGGCGGCTTTGCACTTACTGATCGCTGTTTGCAATTCGGTCATAGTGAAAGGAGCGGTAAAGACCTCAGCATGCGGTCCCCACTTCTGGGTCTTTTCTCCATGTTTCCTGAGACGGTTCAGGTTACGGCTCTGACTGGTTTCTTTCTGTTTTAGGCTCACGCTTGCAAAATGCTTATTCAAAGCATCGGCACATTTTGTATCTGTGGTTACAGTGCCTGTGGTCGTTTGCAAGGGGCTCGGATTTTTCGTTTTCCCCATACCAGAAAGAGAATCAATCAATTGCCACACCTTTCTTCCGTCTGCCAGGTTAAGTTTACCACACGAACTAACCCATTCTTCCTTTTTCGCCTTGAGCGTTTCCTGTCGGACTTCAGCAGTTAGCTTATTATAGGCAGCGCGAGCAGCCGCCGTTTTAAGTTTCCCTGCTTTTTTCCTTGCTTTCTTACGTTCACGAACGAGACCCGCCAGCTTTTTGTTCCAGAATGGCCGGAACTTTCGGTGTCTACACGTTCTTGGAATGGATTTCCTAGCCATTGACAATATAACTCCCACGAGGTCGTTATAGGCATTCTCGATTGACTTGGGGTTCTCTGGGTCTTCAGTTGAACCCGCGAGCGTGCTTTCAATCCCGTCACGGAATTTTTTCCAGTCGGCTTTGCCGAACAGCCAGTGTCTTCTGGCAAAACGTGCCTTCACCAACTCTATGTCTATTTCTATGAGTATAGGTTTGTGGTCACTACCAACTTCCGGCATAACTTTCCATCCTACCTTCGCCTCTAGCTCAGCCGAGACTAGGGTTAGGTCCGGACGTGATTGGGCACTATTGCCGGTGTGAAGTAGTGTCGGAGCACTATTTTTGTCCTGTAGCCTTATTAAGTTGGTAGTAAGCTCGACCTCCTCTAAGTATCAACCTGAGGCGTTTTTATCGGGATAGCCTAATGCTTCAGTATGGGCATTAAAATCCCCTGCAATTACATAGTTCTTAAACATCGTTGTGTTGTGTAAAGGAAGACACAACGTGTTTCTCGGGGTGTTGTAAATATTGGAAATGGTAAAAGTTTTACCAGATTTAGTTACGCTGAGTGTCAGGGTGTCTGTACCACTAAGTACTTTGCTCTCTACAATCTCCGCTGTGAGGTTGTTTTTTACTAGAGTAACCAGACCTCTGCAATTTTTGCATGCACAGCGATATACTGAGTAACCCGTAATGTGCAATGGGTTCTTTTTCAGCAGAGTTTCTTGCAAAAGAGCAACGTCCACCATCTGCTCGTGGAGCAGCTTAGTTATTTCAGTTATCTTGCCTCTGACACCACAGCAATTTAATTGTAAAATGGATAGGTTTTTGGGGAGCTGAACCCTGGCAGCTAGTCTCTCCGGACTTACAGTAGCACACATGCCTTGTGTCGTCCTGATCCCCGTCACCGACACATAGGGGAGGGGAGGGTCCGTAGTCCTCCCATGATTAAGACAATCTTGAGGTTTTCCAGCCATATTTAATGAATGAAGTGGGCGCATTTTATTACCTTTTCCCGGTCCGTGCATGTTGCCATACACGTACCTTTGCCCTGGGAATTAGACTAGTGAGTCGAGTCCTTTCACTACGCCACTCATGCGTGGTTTTGTGCGTCTGTTGCTTAAAGCAAGGATTCCTTACAGACATGGTTTGACGGTGTGCGTCAGGGTTGTTGGTTTCAGGTGCAGTCGATTCCACACCTTACTCGTGTCCCGGGCCGCGTAGAGGCCAACCCTTTCCGGTGACAGTCCAGGCTACTAAATGAGGCGCTTCATTCTAGAGACGTTAGTCCAGGCTGCTAAATGAGGCGCTTCATTCTAGAGACGTTAGTCAAGGCTGCTAAATGAGGCGCTTCATTCTAGAGACGGTAGTCCAGGCTGCTAAATGAGGCGCTTCATTCTAGAGACGTTAGTCCAGGCTGCTAAATGAGGCGCTTCATTCTAGAGACGTTAGTCCAGGCTGCTAAATGAGGCGCTTCATTCTAGAGACGTTAGTCCAAACTGCTAAATGAGGCGCTTCATTCTAGAGACATTAGTCCAGGCTGCTAAATGAGGCACTTTATTCCAGAGACGTTAGTCCAGGCTACTAAATGAGGCGCTTCATTCTAGAGACGTTAGTCCAGGCTGCTAAATGAGGCGCTTTATTCCAGAGACGTTAGTCCAGGCTACTAAATGAGGCGCTTCATTCTAGAGACGTTAGTCCAGGCTGCTAAATGAGGCGCTTCATTTTAGAGACGTTAGTCCAGGCTGCTAAATGAGGCGCTTCATTCTAGAGACGTTAGTCCAGGCTGCTAAATGAGGCACTTCATTCTAGAGACGTTAGTCCAGGATGCTAAATGAGGCGCTTTATTCCAGAGACGTTAGTCCAGGCTACTAAATGAGGCGCTTCATTCTAGAGACGTTAGTCCAGGCTGCTAAATGAGGCGCTTTATTCCAGAGACGTTAGTCCAGGCTGCTAAATGAGGCGCTTCATTCTAGAGACGTTAGTCCAGGCTGCTAAATGAGGCGCTTCATTCTAGAGACATTAGTCCAGGCTGCTAAATGAGGCACTTTATTCCAGAGACGTTAGTCCAGGCTACTAAATGAGGCGCTTCATTCTAGAGACGTTAGTCCAGGCTGCTAAATGAGGCGCTTTATTCCAGAGACGTTAGTCCAGGCTACTAAATGAGGCGCTTCATTCTAGAGACGTTAGTCCAGGCTGCTAAATGAAGCGCTTTATTCCAGAGACGTTAGTCCAGGCTACTAAATGAGGCGCTTCATTCTAGAGACGTTAGTCCAGGCTGCTAAATGAGGCGCTTCATTCTAGAGACATTAGTCCAGGCTGCTAAATGAGGCGCTTCATTTTAGAGACGTTAGTCCAGGCTGCTAAATGAGGCGCTTCATTCTAGAGACGTTAGTCCAGGCTGCTAAATGAGGCGCTTCATTCTAGAGACGTTAGTCCAGGCTGCTAAATGAGGCGCTTCATTCTAGAGACGTTAGTCCAGGCTGCTAAATGAGGCGCTTCATTCTAGAGACGTTAGTCCAGGCTGCTAAATGAGGCGCTTCATTCTAGAGACGTTAGTCCAGGCTGCTAAATGAGGCGCTTCATTCTAGAGACGTTAGTCCAGGCTGCTAAATGAGGCGCTTCATTCTAGAGACGTTAGTCCAGGCTGCTAAATGAGGCGCGAATTCTAGAGACGTTAGTCCAGGCTGCTAAATGAGGCGCGAATTTCTAGAAATGGGCATGAAAAACGTTGCCATCTCAACACAAATACTGCGAAACACCACAAACGAAGCATTCCCGCAAATCGAACCCAGCTCCAACTGGTTGGTAGACCAACATATAACAAAAATTATTAACAAGATTCTCAAGCTGTTTGGCACGTAATTTAACAAAAGAAAAAAGAAATGCTATTTTCATCTTATTCTATATGCGATGTAAAGAGGGCTTTAAACCCTTAATTAACACAGTTTAAGGGTTAACGGTGTGAAAATTGTGCAAAAACGTAAAAAAATAGGGGGGGGGGATGTGCTAGCACTGATTCTAATTGGAATTCTTGTATAAAGATACACGCTTTAGTCAAGTTCCTGTGTGGTCAAGTAAATTAAGTAGTTCATATATGGCCCCCATTCCCAGCCACCACTGTTTGAAGGCCATATGCATATAAGATAATGTCGTGATAGCTGTCTAGTTGGTTCTGAAACATAATGCTGGGTGCATTGTAATTTTCCCTGTGACTATTCCTAAGTTGTTCCGCTTCTCAGTGAATTCAGTTTGATTTTTCGTTTCAGAAGCCAGCCAAACTGATGTCAAGAAATTTGAATCTCTGTGCTACATAGGCACCAGATACACCACCATTGTACATATTTACCACCTAGTTGACTGTTGTACTCTCTGCTGCGCGTACACAACCTGTGAGGGCGTCAACTTCCGGGAGGGCACCACCGAGTGTGATTTAATCTTTGAGAATTTGCACCAGGATTCGAGCAATATGGGAAGCTCTACCGATTGCACCTTTTGGAAAGTCACGTACCGATCTTAAATATATAAATCTGAATATGTGTATCCCTTTTTACCCTCTATCTGTGTTTTCACGTGATAAAAATTTATTTTAAAAAATTGAAATGGGGATATTATTAATTGCAATGATTACACAGAAGTTTTTGTATAAAAGCCAATCTTTTAAATTTATGCAATTGGGGATTTAATAAAATTATTAAAACACATTGATGTAAAATGTTTTATTAAAAAACAACAATAAAAAAACTACAGTATGCATGAAACTATTCCATACCAAAACATACAACTCTCAAACAAGCTCCTGTTGTTGTCATCGCGGCTAGGATCTTTCGCCGTGTCTAACATTTAGTCAATATATATTTTGGAAGCTTATTTTCATCTGTTTTTTATATATGAAAATATTTCAATGGCATTAAAATTATGAATTGCTTGGGCTTCACTTTCGCTCATACACAATGTGTAGCGGTGGCTGGGTTAATTGATGTTTGAAAGGCCGAACAATTGTTTCCTTTAATAACATGGGCTCGGCAACAATTTAAAAAAATATGTCTGATAGTGATAGTTAATAGCATCAGCAAAGTGTGGAGTTAGATATTTAACACAATTCTTACTATTAATAACTAGGTTGCGCTGCTGCGCTCGCTTTTTTGGGGCGCCTACAGCGCCCACCTTTTTCAAAAGCCCAACTAACTTGTCCTTGTATGATAAATACGTAATATTAAACTTCCTGAAATGTACACAAAGTATTTAATAATAGGGGCTGTAGAACGCCTACGGCGCCCACTTTTTTGTTGTCAAAAGCCCAAGTAACTTATCCTTGTTTGATAAATACGAAATATTAAACTTCCTGAAATTTACACAAAGTATTTTATTATTAACAATCCTCAAATCCTCTTTTTACATCGTTCCATTTTCCAAAATGAAAATATGAGCTAAAATAATGATGTCATATAATATCTTTTTACGGCGAGAAATTTTAGAAAGCAGCGCACCAAATTACTGCACCAAAAATAACTATTTTCGAGCGTCCGCATGAAATTGTTCAATTAATAATAGTGTGGAGTGTGTTTAATGTTAATCTGGAAACCAAAATGATTATGATTTTTGAGTCTATATTTTCAATTTTAAAAAAAGCAGAGTGATGTCCCTCAGCGTTACGGCAGGATAATGGGGGTAAATAAGTACATAATAATGCATGTTAAACTTTAAATTTAATTTTTTTAAAACGTGACAAAACTATGTTGTTTCAAACAAGACATTAGCTTGGTATTTCAATGACACTTGATTGAGTTTTGAAACAATGATGGGCATTTTTCATGAGAACAGATTAGTGAGACTGTACTGCACGTGTGTGTGTGTGTTTTTTTTTGGTGTGTTTACACATGTGTGTGGTTTTTAAGAGCAAACAAGTGCACCATATTATCATTACATTAGTTTCTCCAATACACACAGAGCAACGAGTGATGATACCCAATATCTTATATACTCGGAGGATGGACATAACTCGCTGGCGTTGGATGTGTCTTTGTATAAAATTATCAAATATCACTGGTTTTTTATCAATTAAATTTTGACAAAACTCAGTTTTTCATTAAACACAAATTATGTAAATTTAATTGATACTTTCATGATAGTTTTGTTGTTGTTGTTGTTGTTGTTGTTGTACCGAAAAAGGTATTTACGGAAACGTTTACAGAGTTCTTGTTTCATAATTAATGGTAAAGCTGAAAATCCTTTGTTTCATTTTCACGATTGGTTTATATTCATTTTTATGTAGAGAAACATAGAGGTTTAATCGTAGTCAAAATTTGTAACATTCCTTTTAATGAACGTGTGTTTTAGTTTTGTCTAACAATGTATTATTTATTTGTAAGAAATACAAACAACCGAAAGCTAGAGGTCAGGAATAATTCTATTTTTTTTATTTGACTTTAAACCGTCCATTCACTCTAAAATATAACTTAACTATACAATGTGATATAAAAATTAAATGATTACGTTCTAAATTCAATTGTATAACAAAAGTTAAATAATAATACGAACCATTCTTAAGCTACAGATGTACATGCATTCAATTCCAATATATTTTATTTATGGAACTACATTATCAGTTTTAGACATATATATATATGTATAAGATGTATAATATAACTATGTAGCATTTAAGTGTCGCAAAGAATGGAATAGATTCTGTCTATTGCCTGCTTTGATGTTTACGGTAAGAAAAGCAATAAAAATGATACAATGATATTAAGAACAACATCTAATAATTATACTCGTAAAACAACAATATATAAACAAAATGACTTAGGTCAAAGTTCTGTCATATATAAATATTGATATTAAAATTTACGTTTAATTAAGATTAAATTGACATTAAAAATTCATTTCAGTTTTTTCATAAGGAATCTCTTGAATCCATTAAATATTTCCTTTTTTGAAATAAATGAACCTTATTTCTACCTACTTACTTCTAGGCAATCTCCTATCACTAGCTTTTCAAAGGGACATACGATAACGCAATGTCGATTACTTGAGTTGTTTTACGACTCCAATAACGGCTGATATATTCATAAATATTACATAATCGTTTCATATCGTTAATATATCGTACAACCATAAAATTTAATTTAAAAAATGCCATTTGTCATTGGGAATGTGCATAATAAACGTTCGACAAGTTCAAAAAATTTCAAGACTTTACCCAATTTCTTATCAATTTTTCTTACAGTTTAAAATGGAAGAAGTGTAGATGATGTTATATTTAACGAAATTGCAAGATGAGAGCAGTGCTACAAAATCCCAGAACTTGAAGAACTTCTCTGGTCAACATGGCGAGTCCTTGGTTTTTTGCCGTTGTTTCTGGCGTTCCTGGAAGTAATGTTACATGTGCAGCATTAACTCTTTATGTAACTACAATAAATATTTTTGTTGTTGTTGACTTACATTTCCACGACCTGATTTCGCCTGTTGTTTGGCTAATACACTATTGGGTAGAGAATGGCAAAATTATAAGATGGGGATTCAATCATACACATTTGAATTCCAAAAGGGTAAATTCATTAGGTTTGTGATTTCACCTCGGTAAAGTACTGTCCAATAGCCCTACAAATAAAACTTACTGCTACGCTACCTTCGTTACCCGAGAGCAAACTTCGTGAAAATTAAACTGTGTAAGACCGACTATTGGAGTCAGCAATGAAAATTAATAACGAGTTCACCGAGTATCTGTGGTTCTGGGGCTTCTCTGTGCATGTGATTCTGAGGCTTCTCTGTGCATGTGATTCTGAGGCTTCTCTGTGCATGTGATTCTGAGGCTTCTCTGTGCATGTGATTCTGAGGCTTCTCTGTGCATGTGATTCTGAGGCTTCTCTGTGCATGTAACACTTTGGCAATTAACCAACGCAATGCAAACATTTTCGAGTTGCATCCTAAAGTTTTCCACACAGCCTCTCTTTGGGACGGGGTGAGATCCTCGACTTCCTGAAAGGGGCACAACTGCTTCTTTGTCGGCCAGGTCACAAAATGATACACACATTTCATTCTTTCATAAATTTATTTAAATTTTAATTACATTTGCATTATCGTAACACTTAAGTGACTTATTGGCAACTGGTTTGAGAGAATACCAGGGTTGATGTGAGCTGCTTAATTCTAAACATTAAGAAAATTTACTGCTGTTTATCATCATGTTTCAATTACGAACTTAAAAGAGTTGGTGCATTTATAAAAATTCAAATAAATAGTAAAATACATTTCTAAATATATATATTAATGCGTTTCCAGATTTTGAAAATAAACTTGCACCCAAATGATCTATTTTGACTTTTATGCACTGTGAAATTAAAATAAATCACTCTGTACAGTAAAACCTCTCATAACGAGAAGTTCACATAGCGAGCAATTTTTTTTGTTGAAAAAGTTGCTCCCTTAACAAGCGAAGATTCGCATAACGAGTTACGCAAAAATGGAAAGTCCTATTTTCCTGGAAATTCATTTGTGAGTCGGCACTTCCGCCCCGATGTATTATACTGTGTTAAGGACTCGGTCTGTTAGCGTATTGTTTTCGTGTGTTATCAACCGTTTAAAAAAATTGTATTCAGACAGTATTCGTAATATTTGTATGTGCAAAGTGTAATAACCTGTGCTAAAATTTCTTCGAAAAAAACCCCCCACAAGAAGACAATCACAAGATAGAAAAAAAACTGTTGAAATGAAAAGTAAAATCATTGAAAAGCGAGAGCAAGGTGGCTAATTCGTGCCCGATTACAATCGGGCAACATCAACGATCTGCACTATTCTCAAGAACAGTTAAGGAGATGGGTGCTTCAAATGGAGTGTCAAGAATGTCTACGAAACGGTTACAACACATTTTCGTGAAATTTTGAAGCGTCGGCAAAAACAAATGTCTTTAGAATAATTGTCATAAATGCATATTTTTAAAAACGTTTTTTGTTTCAAATCTAAATTTTATTCCAGTTGTTTCACTCTATAACAATTCATAAGTAATATTATTTGAATAAATGTTTATGCATTTTTTTTTGAAAAATGAGTTGTTTTTTTCAGCATGGAACGGATTATTGTATTTTACATTGATTTGTATGGGAAAAATTGTTTCGTATAACGAGTGTCTCGCTTAACGAGTGAGACTCTGGAACGAATTAAACTCGTTATGAGAGGTTTGGCTGCATATAAACATATTTTTCTAAGAAACTTTGTTATCTTCAAGATATGCGATTAATTGTTTTCTACCCATTCAATCATGTTTTTCAGTATGTTGACCAGGAACAAATAGTGTGTACACTGTAAGAAGGCCAAGAAGATCTGAATCCACATTATTGTATACAGTGTAACCTACCATCAAGGTTACGTCTTGAAGACATCGAGACTTTCAAGGAGCTGGCAGGGTCTGGGCAAAGACAGACGGAAAAGAGTGAAGTTATAATTTTTGAGCATAAACATTTGTTACTTGTGTGCTTTTTAAAGAAAAAAATTAGGGCTGCGGAAATTAACGATTAATTTATCGATTAATCGTTAAAAAATTTTAACGATTAAATTTTTTTAACGATTAATCGACCCACCATTTATAAATGTACTGGAAGTCAAAACGAAAAATATTTCAGTCGATAAATATAAACTAATTTCCGGACGATTACACGAATATTTTGGTTTTAAACTATTGACTGACGTGAATGTTCAAAATGTTGATAAAGTTTATTGTGTCCATCGAGAGAAATCGTTTGCCTACCATGTAATGTTCCCGATAAGTTTTAGCTTCGTTGGTCCGTGTGCAAAATTAAAAAAAAACAACTCGTGTACAAAGTTGTACAATATCCATTTTTGTGCAATATTTTACAAATTTGATGCGCGGTGATTCTAAACTCCTGCGTGGCGTCGGTCAAATATCTGCGCAGCCGCACTGCTTAAAGGGAAAATTGATACCATGGTTCTAACACTTCGCGTACATATCACCTGCAAACCAAACATCCACTACAGTATTAGAAACTTCAGCTGAGACAGTCTAAAGCAGGGGTTCCTAACCAGTGGTGCATACACCCCAGAGGTTCCAGGAGAAAAAAAAAGAAAAAGAGGAAGAATAAAAAAAAGAAGGAAAAAATGAAAGAAAAACTAATAATCTGAAAATGTAAACCATAAGCAAGGCATGCTGCGTCCAAGGGTGCCCATATACAACCTTTTTGAAAGGTACATCTTTCTGAAAATTCCATGCATTACTTGGCATAGCTGGCTGACATCTTGTCCATCTTGAATGAGTTGAACACATCTCTTCATGGACCTGCTGTAACTGTAATGGATGGTACTGAGAGATTGCAAGCCTTCCTTAACAAACTGCCACCATTCCAACGACGACTAGAAAAGTCCAACTTGGCAAACTTTCCACTCTTGAATGAAGTTGTAATATCTGCTGCAGAAGGAAGCACTGAGGGATCACTGCCTGACAACATCAAAGGTGAAATTTCAGGGCACCTTTCAACATTTCAAAGGTACTTTGATGGGTATTTCTGTCAAGAAATTTCTATGAAAGACCTTTGGATTCGCAACCCTTTTCTCTGTGACTTGGAAAACATTGATGACAGTGACCTTGCTAAAGATGACCTGATTGATTTGAGAACCAGAGAAGTACTATGGACTGCCTTCAGTTGCAATACCTTAATTGAAATTTGGTGCGCCCAGCTAGATTCCTACCCACAACTAGCCAGCACTGAGGGCAGTACTGACTCTCCTTCCATTTGCCACTACCTATCTCTGTGAAGCAGGATTCTCCACACTTTTGACGATTAAAACCAAGGCAAGGAATAAGTTGAATGCAGAGGATGACATGAGAGATACTTTGTCCAAAACAGTCCCCAGATTTAAATCGCTGATTGATCATAAGAAGCAGCATATCTCTCACTAAATTTTCTGTTGCCTATTGTCAAAACTGTTATTTTCCTAAAATAAACATACTTTATTATGCATTTTCTACAAGTTTCATGAGGGGGTGCATGAACTTTTTTGGGCATCTGAAGGGGTGCATGGACCCCAAAAGGTTAGGAACCACTGATCTAAAGCCATGTGAACGATTGTTCAGCTCGGCTGGTTATATTTTCAATAAGACCCGCTCAGCTCTTGAACCAAATAATGTCAATACACTTGTCTGTTTGCGTTGTTGGTTAGAAGATGTCATATAAAGAAGACATGATAGTATTATTTGGATTTTCAACAAGTATGTTTAATAAATGTTATTTTATGACACAATAAATGTCAATTTTTGGCTTTAATCGAAATTATCGATTAAATAATCGTTAATTTTTCAAAAGTTAACGATTAAATTTAAATTAATCGTTAACAGCCCTTAAAAAAAATTACAGTGAATAATATCCCGTGCTGCTGTAATGTCTTGTTTTAAGCGAGGTTATGGATGATATTATTGTGTTATTGAAAATCTTTCGTGTAAGCGTTTTACTTTCAAGTAAGCCCTTTTAACTCAGTAATCTCGCAATAGCCGTTCTCTAACACTGTGTCTAAATTAATTTAACACACAACTTTTTTATATCTATTTAGCGTTAACAGACATTCATTTTTTAATTTCCAATTTGATTTATTATAGAGGTCACAAATAGTTCGAAAAATCAATTATTTTACATAGAAATTAAAAAAAATATCACAAACCAGTTAGAGCATCTGTCATGTTTGCTGCTTCTTTCTCAGTCGTTAAAACTGTGGAGTAAATCCATAGATGAAGTATTTGTCGTAAGACTTTTCCATTTTTAAATGCAAAATTGGGTTAATAAAATAATAATTGGTCAAATGAGAATTAACTATCACGAGCTTTAATGATAAGCTCCATCATTAATATACCACACATAACATTAGCCTCCATCATTGATATACCACACATAACATTAGCCTCCATCATGGATATACCACACATAACATTAGCCTCCATCATGATATACCACACATAACATTAGCCTCCATCATGGATATACCACACATAACATTAGCCTCCATCATGGATATACCACACATAACATTAGCCTCCATCATGGATATACCACACATAACATTAGCCTCCATCATGATATACCACACATAACATTAGCCTCCATCATGGATATACCACACATAACATTAGCCTCCATCATGGATATACCACACATAACATTAGCCTCCATCATGGATATACCACACATAACATTAGCCTCCATCATGGATATACCACACATAACATTAGCCTCCATCATGGATATACCACACATAACATTAGCCTCCATCATGGATATACCACACATAACATTAGCCTCCATCATGGATATACCACACATAACATTAGCCTCCATCATGATATACCACACATAACATTAGCCTCCATCATGGATATACCACACATAACATTAGCCTCCATCATGATATACCACACATAACATTAGCCTCCATCATGGATATACCACACATAACATTAGCCTCCATCATGGATATACCACACATAACATTAGCCTCCATCATGGATATACCACACATAACATTAGCCTCCATCATGGATATACCACACATAACATTATCTCCATCATGGATATACCACACATAACATTATCCTCCATCATGGATATACCACACATAACATTAGCCTCCATCATGGATATACCACACATACCATTAGCATCCATCACGGAGTGCAGCTGGAAATGCCAAGCTAAGATTGCTCTAATAAGCTGTATAATGAAGCGTCTACTACTAGAAGACAAAAAGATTCAGTCTCAGCGTGTCAGTCAGGCATTGGAAGAAAATGAGTAGCAAAGACATGCTGGTGGATAAGTTTAAGTAGACCAACTGAGTGATAGAGTCACAAATGTTAGACTTACAGTGTGACAGACAGTACTGACTGATTGGGAGAATAAAAGAGTGACAATCCTAATGACTGATAGACTGGCAGAGTGACAAACATAATGACTGATGTAGTGACGAAGGGACAAACATAATGACTGATAGACTGACAGAGGGACAAACTCAAGAGCTTAAGATATGTTAGAATAGATAACTCAATGCTAGAATCAAATTTTAAAAGTACATACTTTTTTCCAAATCTGTGTTTTGATTGGGTAATCCTGGAGTTGTTGGAGCTGGAGACAAGTGAAAAGAAATTTATGAGGTAACAGGAAAAACGACCATCATGTCCGCAAGAGGCCATCTTTAGCGAACAAGCAGCATAAACCAGACAAAAATGTAATTCAATTATTAAATCTTAGGACAGAATTATAAACTATTTAAAGTGTGAAAATATCAGCTGCAACCTTTGATCTCTAGACGTTTAAAAGATTAAAATGTGTTGTTAAACAATAGGCTTTACCTAGGACGGATTTAAAGAAGCTTAAGTAATGTATCATTTCTACCGATCCCCTATACGTACGTACAAAAAAATTCTCTATTAATTAAAAAACATTTTTTTAAAGAGTGGAAACTTAAAGAAATACGCAGAGACCAATTAAACGGAGTATTTTTACCGCGAAAGGAGGATTTCATCCGTCTCTTTCTTTTCTATGTAACATTAGAGCAGGGGTCACAGAACAATTTTTTTATTGGATGGAACCTAAGTGTTGATGAGCGCTGGCCGCATTTGAATTTTGTAAAACACCTGCAAATCATAAATAAAGTTTTTGGAAAACAAGACACAATAAATAGAAGTAAAAAAAAAGATTTTTAAAAACCACGTTTTTATAAGCGGACTAAAAAGAAGGAAAATAAGTTAAAACTTATTAGTTCAAGTACTTCGATTTAATATGACTAAAAACGTGGGGCGGGCGCTTATGAGGTTTAACATATGCGGTTCACTCATTCTCTCACTTACAGATCTCTCTTTTGCCTTCTAAATTAGAAATTTTTATACCAAACACCCGCCCCACTTTTTAGTCATATTAAATCGAAGTACTTGACCTAATAAGTTTTAACTTATTTTCTTCTTTTTAGTCCGCTTATAAAAACGTGGTTTTTAAAAATCTTTTTTTTACTTCTATTTATTTTATTCTTTTTAAATCCCTTATATTAACTTCGCGGCCGTCTCTGTCGTCATCTCATCATCTCTCTCATCATCTCATCATCTCATGGGCGGGCGGAAAAACAAAAGTCGAAAATGACCCACTTCCCGTGATTCGATCGAGCTGAAATTTGGCACACTGACCCGTCTGACCTAACAATGCAACGTATCAAAATTTCAGATCGATCGAACGTACCGTAATTAAATTAATGCATTTTTAGTTTATCCTTATATGAGGTATGTAATTTAAATTCACGGTTTGTTATTGTTTTTTTCCCACGTGAAATATTGAGCTGACGCATTGAGGCGACCCAACGAAGCGACGGGGCACTTTTGTTTACATTTTACGTGTCACTCTGAGCTCGGTCAAGCGAATCGGTGACCAGACTTTTCACCCCTCCCCCCCACCCACCCCTCCCCCCCACTAGGGTTATGATGCAAAGTTGAGTTAAGACAGATTCAGTCTGTAAATGTTTGAAAATAATCAATACTGTTAGTTATGTCTCATATATAAGGGATTTATAGTCAAAAACTTTGTTTTTACGGGTTTGTTTTTTAGTCCACTTATAACAACCTGGTTTGTAAAAATATTTTTTACCTCTATTTATTTTACCAAACACCTCACAAGCGCCCGCCCAACGTTTTAAAAACATTGTGATGTGGTCACGGGGCGAACTCACAGATGTCAACAAAAGCCGACGGTACAGATGCTTTTATATAGACTATAGATAAACTTAAAAGTTCAATAATTTAATAACGGTACATTCGATCGATCTGAAATTTTGATACAATGCATTGTCATCCAAGATCTATATGTGTTAAAATTTTCAGATCTCTAGGACCATCAAAAGTGGTTCAATTTTACGTTGGCAGATTAAAAAAAATCTTGGACAATGCCACAGGAACGAAAGCGAGTTAATAAAACGTGGTTAAAAATAATATTAGCATTCCTTGTTGGTTAGGGTTGAATGGCGAGCAAGGCATAGAAAGCGAATACAACACACATATCTGTTTTTCAGCCCCTTTGTTCTCGGACAGGAGCAGTCCATCATCGTCGACATCTGTGGTCCTTTCAAGGAATGAAAATTGCTCTCTATGTATCCTGTGACTAGTCTCTACAGTCTACAGCATCTCCCAGGCATGGCAGTTTTTAATGTTTGCATTCACATATCGGCGCCAAGTGTTTCTTGTGTGGCCTCTTTTCCGTTTTCCTTGTGGGTTCCGGTTAAGGGTGTGTCTCGTTTGAAGCAGGTTTTCGTTAAGAGTATTGCTATCCATCACCAACGTCTCTGGAGGACCTCTAATTTATATCACCTTCTACCTTGTACACTGCCACAGTCCCAGGCTGCTGATTCTGTCAGGCGGTCAGTGAATCCCGAAAAACTGTCGTAGGCAATCCTATATAATAAATGGCTAAGTTGTGTCCCGTCATCTATAGCGATTGGTCTCTCAAACACACATGACTCCTACAGCCAATCATATCAAGTTTACGCGGACGTTCAAAACGAGCTATTTTTGGTGCAGTATTTCTTCCAAGACTTTATTTTGAGTTATGCGCGTTGGGATTTATATAGTCAAAAGCTCTGTTTTTACGAGTTATTTATTTTAACTATGATGAATAGTATTTTTGACGTGATGCACATGTATGTATGTCGAGACGGCTGTTGAAGGGGAGTTACAACATGCCACCGAACGGTGGCGGAACGTCCTTGGACGGGCTTGGTTGCTCGTTATTAATAAAGGGCTGGATTCTCTTAATGTTCTCGGCAGTGGTGTTCTTCACATGTCTCTGCTACATAAACCATCACAGACTTTATTATGGTTTTAAGCATTGCTAATCTTGAGTCTGGGAACCCACAGACTCATAAGTTGTTGTAAGGCTACCATGCCCAGAATCTGCCACAGGGGCAGTCCATAAGTGACGTGACACTATTTTGGCCGTTTTTTACCCCCCCCCCTTCCCACGTCCTCGTCACACGTCGTCACAAAAAGTTAGAACCCCTGCGATATGACGTTACAAAGTTTTGCGCTGCCCTTCCAAAATAAAGCTGTATTTTCTATTTGAAAATAAGCATGTTTCAAATCACATTATTGCCATTTAAGCATGCATTTAGTGTGAGGCTGGATTCTAATATCGTAACACCCGCAACCCATGAAGAACGTGATTAACAAAATTGTAAGCAATCAAATATTTAATCGGAACTTTTATTCAAAGTTGTGCGTTTTGATGCGACGCCACAGTTCCTACACACCTCGTCACAGATCGTCCAAAATGTGTGACCCCTTTCTCCCTAAGTGCGTGACGTCATTTATGGATGGCCCCTACCTTGCTTATCTTATCTTATCTATACAGACGCTCCTTCTATGCAGAAGATAGTTGCGTCCACAGACAATGACAGATGATCTGTTGGCAAGTGATGCAGCAATCACAGGCCACGGCTTTGTGGGTTCCACGCATTACCCAGCCGCCTAACTACATGTAGTGTTAGGTACCCATTCGGAGCGGGGTGACTCAGGGACGCCCTAGGCCCCGGGAACAAAGCCTTGCCTTCACACAGATTCGAACCCGTGACCATCGGTACGACAGTCCAGTGCGCTGCCACTCGACCACCGTACAGTGCTGCTCACAAACAAACTGATCTTGGAGTTTTGTGTCTCTTTCCGGTGGCTTTTTCGTAATATACATATATACTAGCCACGGCCCTTAATCCTGTTTTTTTTAAATTATAGACATAACCAAATATAAACATTTAATATGCACTGTTCCATCACCAAACAAATACATTAAACAAACAACAGACAAACCTTGTGTAGTCGCCTCAGCTTTTCCTGATGTCGTCTGAGCCGGCTCTGAAGACAAGTAAAAATTTTATGATGAGAAATGGTTCTTTTTTATCTTACATCTAAATATTTTAAAATATCTATGTCTAATAGTAGTTTATATGTGATGTTCGTAAGCTGACCGAAGTGGGATTATTAAGGTTTTTAGTTGGTTTATCGTTCTATCACTAGGCATTCCCCCCAACCCCCTCTCCCCTTTTGGCGCCGAACTAGTTTAAAAGAACACAAGAGTAAACCATGAAATAGATCAACCTATTGACATCGCTATGGTAGCTAACTATAAACACATGTAAGCCACTTCAATAACTCATGGTGGTGATTCGTTAGTTATTTACCCGTAAAATACAATGGTGTGATAGCATTGGAAACACGGCGTGTAAGTAAAGGGGTATACAGAGAGAAAGGAATATAAACAGTTTTTTCTTTTAAAATACATTACACTGCTCCTTCTGTGTAGAAGACATTTGCATCCTATGCTCTTTATCAGAACGCAAAGATCACGCAGGCCTGTTGGCAAGTGAAGCAGCGTTCACAGGCCACGGCTGCGAGGGGATTTATTGTGTATCACTTATGCCTAACCGCCTTTATTCCCCCCCCCCAACGCCTCTGACCCTTGGTATGCCAGCCTAGCCCGCAGGCCACTGAATCATCATGTCCCCCCCCGCCCCCTCCAATTCTAAAAAACAAAAAGGGAAGAATTTGTAATAGGCTATAAACTCAGAATCGATTATCTATAATTTCTAGTTTGATATACGTAGTTTTTAATTTAAAAAGATAAATTTAAAAAAAGCAAAATCAATTAATTCATGAAAGCAGAAACTTTATTACAGCACAAACCTCCTGGTGGTTCTTTCATGGTCGCATTCATCTGAGCTGCAGATAAGCAAACGTGTTAAAGTTATTGAATAAGTAAATGTTAAAGTATTTTTTCATAAAGTTCCAAAGAGAAGTGTAATTTTGTTGTTTTTTTTCATCAATATGACTGGCCATTACTAATTTCATCGACAGTGATATCTGCAGTTTTATCGTTGAGCTAAAAATTCTTGTTTTACATCTAGATGTTTTGTTTTAGCCAATATTAGCTTTCTAATTTTCCCAATGCTTGAAAAGTATAACATTTAAGTCTCTAAACTTACGAGACTCCAGAAATAGATGGAGACAAAAAGTTGACCAAATGACTGATTCTTTAAAAGTTGACACTCTTTACCTAATTTTACAGACGTTGTTGTCTTCCGTTCAAATATCAACGGTGTCTTTTAGATAGAAACGAAATCAAGCGCTAACCAGAAAGAGACCAGGTGTTTGTTAAATAGTGCGTTTATTTAGTAAGCACGCTTTATTTTCTATATTGATATAAAATGTTAACTAGACTATACTGAAATATTATCAAGTGTGCAGTTACAGCTAATGTGTACATCAGACTTGGGCGTAGCATAGCAAATGCACATTTGTGTGTGTACAGAGGTAAGCTAAACGAGTACACGTGCGTGTGTACAAAGAAAAGCCAAGCGACTACTCATTTGTGTGTGTACATGGAAAGCCAAGCAAGTGTACATGTTCGTGTTATAAAGTAACGCTTAGCGAGTACACATTTTTGTGAATAAAGCAACGCTATACCAGTAAACATTTTGTACATTATTCCGTGTTTTATACGCTTTCTTCACCCAGTAAATAAAGTAATGGGGGTGAGACTGCAATAAGGCTTTTAAATAGGTAAATTTATAATATAAAAAACAGGGTATTAGTAGGCCTGACAAGACGTAACACAACAGCGAACGTTTCGGCAAAGAGCCTTCCTCAACGGACAAATAGTACGCACATGAAACGAATAACACGAAATAATAATAAAAAACACTTAGCTGCGGTAAAATCCAAGCAGTCCAGTAGGGATGGCTTCACCCAGCCATATAAACATTTAAAAAATGCGTATTAATGAACAAGGCTGATTATTTCTATTGAACGGTCTCCAAGTTTTAAATTATTTCAATACCCATGAGTGAAAATGTTCGCACGAACTTACACGTAACCGTGAGCGTCCCATAGGCTTGACACTCAGATTTGTCGCCGCTATGATGGTAGCTAAGCGTACACACGTACAAGCCGCTGTCCTCCAGCATTGTGTCCAGCACGTGCAGAGTCAAGTTCATGGCCACGCGGTTGTCAATGCGGTCATTACTCAGATACATGGCGCTCATGTTCCGATCAACGGGATAATGCTGGAAATGAATTAAACAATGGAATTAAAACAATGTAAATGACCAAATCACTATCTTTAAAAATCCAATTTTGGGAATTTCAGACAATGAAATGCGTTCATAAAGTAAAAACTACAAACGATTCTTTTTTCTATACTAAATTATATAAATACATAAGGCATGAATTTCAAACTTGGAAATATAACACAACATCAATATAATAGATCACTCAGATAGACGACTCTCTTTTCCATACGCAAAATCGAAGTCATAAAAATCTTCGTTCTTCCCGTCTGTAATCACGGCGTGGAATGTTTGACTGAACAAACCAGGAAAACCTACACAATATCAACACACTCAAAACTCTAATAAAAATTCAAGATTAGACATAACAGGTGAATGGGTTGGTGTTTATCGTTTCAACTTTCATTTAACTAGTGTTTCCTATTGTTCGGTTAAGCCAATAGAAATGGGATGACCTTACCATGAAGTTAAGAGGAAATAACTTGTAGTAGAAGAAGGATAATTTTAGTTTTCAAACCATAACACGAATCAAAGTATTCAGATAAAAATAATTAATTTTAAATATGACTCTATTGTTTCATTAAATTTTTTTTTATAAGCACAAGTCAATTTACAGGACCTGAGTGTACAAAACACAATTTTTATTAAACTAACTAGATCACGACTTAGGCAACCTAAAAAAAACAAACAATTGACTTCCCCATCAAAATGTATTTTTATTGAATGTATACGTCGCTCCCTCTGTAATCTGTCGTGCATTTTTAATGCCCACTTTACATACTACTTAAAATGATTTATTTAAATATAAGACATGATTTCAATATCACCTTGTTGAGGATATATGCAGTATGTGTGGCATTGGTTTTGGCACCGTCCTGCGTAACGCTAGCAAAAAGCTCCATCTTCGTTGTGCCGTCGCTGTTTGACATGTTTTTGGCGATGTTAAGTTCAGAGAAGCCGACGAGGTCGGTCGGCAGGTTGTCGCAACGAAGGTGATCGCAGACGACAGAGAAGGGATCTCCTACCATCACATTTGGCCTGTCCAAAATGTCCAGTGCTCCTATGACCTGAGGGACGAGAGACAAAGAGGTATGCGGAACATTTGAAATGTGAGTTGATATCAAGAGGGCAAAGAACCCGGGGAAAATTTTATAGCATCTTATAAAGAAATTTGTATTACATGAAAATATACCCAAATGTGAAATTATTTACGGCTGTAGGGATATTATAGTGCATGTATCTTTGAGTTTTATTATTTAAATTAATTTGTTTTTAGACACGCTAATTACGTACATTATAGATTTATTGAATTTATCTTAAATAGCTTTTAAATAGTGAAAATATTTTATTGCCTCAAAGTAACTTATTGGACTATCTCCACAGCAGGCTGAGAGTAAATGTATGCAATGGAGATAATCCATTATTTACTTCTTACGTTTGTCAATCAATTTGTTTCCAAGAGATTGAGCTGGCTTTTTAACATTTTACTATTAATTCCTGAACACATGCGAATATAGTTATTAAATGTTAGTGAATGTTAAATGTTAACGAATCAAACTTGATCCAGTAAGAAGAAGAAATTGCACAAGTAAAGCTATGAAAACTTGTGTAGTAATTTGCGCGAAAAGGCTCTATAATTTTTCGTTCGCATAAGTGAGAGTTCTAGTTTTGCCCTTTCTCTGAATGCAATTGCAGAAACCCAATCTGAGTGAATCTTTCGCGAAAATTACTTACATACATAAGGATCAATTTGCAATCGTATACAGTTTTCTTCTTTGTATCAACTTTGATCAAATCTTGAGTATGTTATGTAGGAATGTATAGTTTCTTCATTTTGCTCATTATTTAGTGCACTTAACACAAATGAACTGGAGTTATTATCAGAAACAATTCTAAGATTTCTTACCATATTTGCACCAAAATAAATGGTAGAAATAAACAAAAAGAGATTCATTTCTTTCCTTTCTATAGGAAGCAGGTTTTTTTTTAAACTACGTTGATTTTCGAAACTAAAAATACATGGTGACGTTTTCCTTCAATTTAAGTACTTGTAATTGACGTCATCTGTTTGGTTGGAAGGCTGTATAAACTATTCTCTACTCTACAGTGATGGCGAGACTATGCGAACATTAAACAACAAAGTATAGTCAGAACCAAACATTAGCACCTGCGCTCATGTTATAAAGCCACTTTGACTCTTAATAAAAGTAAAATAATTTTATAAAGTAATATTACCGCTTATACAGAATAAACTTTGAAGTTTGCCATAGAACTACACAAAAGATTGGGAAATAAATAATGTTTATAAAAAAACTTAAACATTAATTTTCTGTTATCTTCTTGTCTTTATTAATCGGGTTATCAGGTCGAAATCTTATAATTTAATTATCATTTAAAAATCAAATTTGATTTGTATATTTTTTTTCCTTAAAATTGAACACTTTTTAAAAATAGATATTTACCATTGTTTATTCTATTAACATAAGCAGAATAAAATTTTAATTTCGCAAGAAGTTTGCACTAGAATGTGCATCTTCTGTGTGGGTCTCATCCAGTAAAGAAAAAACATAAATGAAATAGAATTTAGAAAAAAAAGAGCTGCTAGATTTCTTACTGGAGAACATTCAAAATTGACAAATAGTAACACTGTTAGTTTAATCATTAAACCTAGACACTAGGGCAGGGGTCGGGAAACTTTTTGTATGAGAGAGCCATAAAACACCACATATTTGGAAAAGTAATTCTGTGAGAGCCATACATATTTATTAAAACTAAAAATTCAAGTAAATGTGTGTATTTTGTGTAATTTCAACTCTAAAAGCACAATATTTATGGCTCTGAAATCTTTTTAATAACACTGTCATGCTGTTGCTAAACAAATCAATAATAGTTATTACTTACCATTAATGCGACTTATGGTGCTGCATGGATTTGCTAATGACTTTGTAATCTGGTTGATACATGGTGAGGTTAAGCTTCATGCAGGCGTTGAGACTTCCATCCGTTAAATGTGATCGGTGGTTGGTCTTGATGTTCTTTAGATGTGAGAAAGACTGCTTGCATGCATACGTAGAGCCAAACATTGTCAGTATAGGGATGGTCATTTCTAAAGCCGAAAAACGTCATAGCTCAATGAGTAATGTTCTATTTTTAGATTACATTTTAGTGGAACAATGTTTTGAAGCATAAATACAGTCGAATCACTATGTTCTCAAAATTGTTAGCATAGTAAAATTACGAAACTTTTTTCCTTTTGCAAGTCCAATTTGCTGTCTTAAATTAACGAAGAATTAACAAATAGCTGACAAAATACAGCCTTCTCAATATACCTACATTTACATATTGACTCGTATCTTTTATTAAATTTTTATGAAATCTGTCCTTAAAAAAGATAAATAAAACCCCAATATTTCTATTAATAGCTCTCCGCCATATTATGACAAGGCCTATAGCAATACTCACACGCTGCAGTGTGTAGTATGTGACGGGTAGCGCGTTCCAAGTTTTGACAAGTGTTGTGCAAGTCTTTCCAAATCTTCATTCAGTGACTTGAACGTATGCATGCACATGTCTGAGGCCTTCAGGTAAGCAGCTTGGAGCTCAACATCTCTGACGGAGACACCGGGGATGCAACTCAGGTCAGTGCTGTCCACGGCATACTCGTGATGAACTTAAAAAGACGGGTGTGCTCGCGAAATTCTCCCTAGCGCTCTTTAATTTAAATGACTGCAGGAGATTGGACGTGAAGCCTGCTAGCTGCTGAATATTAAGATGTAGAGCAGGGTCACTTGATGTGCACGTATCTTAGAACTCTCCCAGTTTTTCAAAGTGTAGTAAACGACCTGTTTCAATGTCGGCGATGAAGAGTTCTAGCTTGTTTTCAAATGCAAACACTGCTTGTTGCAGGGACAAGATTGTATGTGCAACGCCTTGCATTTTCACATTGAGCTGACTTAGATGTTCAGTCATGTCTACGAGATAATAAAACTTCAGGAGCCATTTAGTATCAGCTAACTCGGGATGCTCGACATTCTTCATTTCAAGCCAAGTCCTGATTTCGCTCAGACAAGCCACAAATCGGCTGAGCACTTTCCCCCTACGTTGCTGTGCAGAAGCAGACCAGGATAATTATTCCAACCTCATCAAGCAGTGTTTTAAACTGGCGATCATTTAATTCTCGAGCAACAATAAAGTTGCCTGCCCGAACCTCCAGCGACATCTGAGAACAAAGCGCCTCCTGATGTAGGGTGCAATGAAATCTTACGATGCGTCTGTTTTCATGCTCACAAAGAAGAGCGACAAATCCCCTGTTTTTCCCCACCATGCACGGAGCACTATCAGTGCATACCGAAACAAGTTTATCCATCGGTAGATTTTTTTCTTTACCAAACTCAGTGAAGGACTCGAATAAATCCCGCCCTCTTGTTGTGCCCTTCATAGACAAAACAGCAAGACTTTCCTCATGTAATATTTCACGACAACATACCTTGCAACCAAGATGAACTGGGATAAACTACTGACGTCTGTTGACTCACCCAAAGCGAGAGAGGGAAACGGTGCCGCATTTATGTCCTTCACTTGCATTTCCTCAATTTGATTTGACATCATGATGCTACAGTATAGTGAAGAGTTCTTGCCGACAGAGACATTTCTTTTATCCGTTTAATTATTTTGTACTTATTGGAAAAGTCATCGAAAAGTTCATTGGCAACATCAAGCATGAATGCTTTGGCATACTCCCCATCTGTGAATGGCTTTCCGTTTCTTACAATAGCTAAAGCACCAGCAAAGCTAGCCGAATTCCAATCACCTTTTTGGGTCCAAACACGGATTTCCTGCTGACCAACTTGGACTCTTGATAGCAATTCTTGACATGCTTTCTTCTGGCTGTCTCCCGCAGGATATCTCAATGCACAAGTCGTGTCTCGAAGCGCCGCTTTACATTTGACCGTTTCATAGAAGTAATTTTATCACTGCTCATTAAAAACACTGCAGAACCCGTTCTCTCCATAAAGGCAAATTCCTCCGTCCATTCCTGCTGAAAAGTACGATACTCATCGTCTTTGCTTCTTTTAGTCATCTTGTCAAAAAAGGTTTCTAAAATTAGTTGTGCTGACCCTTTTACACATGCACACATCGTTCGCTATTTTCGAAAGCAATATACAGCAACCCAACTTGAACAATGTAGTTTTGCCACTTTTCCACATAAATCACTGCGATCACTTTGATCCCGAATTTCAACATGTCTCTCCCTTAAATAGCAATCTAAGTCCTAAGGTTACTAACCCCTAACATTGACTATATTATGTATTCTATCACGTATGGCTCTCCTCATTACTATTCGGATAGAATTGATTGGTCAACCAACATGCAGCCTCCAAATATTTTCCCGCTTCGAAACTTTCAAGAATTTGTTTTATGTAAGCCATAAAATTAGAAAATAATTAATACGGTTATTGACTTGAAGAGTTTTTTTTTCTTTAAAATTAAAAAAAAATACTAAAGGATTCTCTCCCAATAATTATTTAGATCAAACCAGTCTGAATAAACATTTTTTCTTTGTAATGAACATTTTTCTGCGAGCCAGATGCACCCATCAAAAGAGCCATATATGGCTCGCGAGCCATGGTTTCCCGACCGCTGCACTAGGGGATAAGGGAACAAAGAGAAATGTAGTAATGATACATAAGCGAATTAACTCTAACTAGGAAAGACAAGACAAATTTAATCTAATACACCACTTGATAGACATAAAGATAAAAAACACTTAAATGCTAAAAGTGCATGAATATCTGGTACATTATAATTTTTTATCATCGAATAACATTTTATAAAATCATCAGTTACAAACTGTTTACATATTGATAGTGCGCTCGCTCCACAAGCTGAGGGGCGTGGGATCTAGCCCACGTTAAAGCCACAATAAGGTTGTCAAATTTCTTCAAATGTACATCGACCTTCACATTCGAACGCCTGTTATTCTAAGTTCATGGTATTTGGGGTTCTCTTATCTACACATGGGCTTGTATTTAATTTGTTTTAAAAGAAATATAATAATTATGAAATAGTCGACACTATTTTAGGAGGATATTTATGGCTTATCCACGTCACCAATTTCAAATAGCGTCTCTTTCGGGTGGAAGTGACATTATTTGCCGATATTTATAATCTCCTTGATTTAATGGACAAAAAGATAGGAGCAGTGGTCCTCAAATTATCTTTGACTCAAAAGACATTTCAAACCAACATTTCTAGCGGGACAGATGTTAATCAAAAGAATTGAGTTAGATTTTGAGAATGTAAATATACTTTTTTTGTTTGAGGAGGGGTTTTAAAAAGTTTAGAGTCAAGCATTAAGAATATATCTGTGATCTTAAAAGTAAAATAAACTTGGTAGAGAGATCTTAGTTACAGCTGATTTTAAACTGAGTTAGCAGTATAGACATGTCTAAGTTCAATTATGTATGACCAAGTAAGTTTTAGTTTCTAAATAGCGCACAGAAACAAATTTTTGTATGACGACACATCCTAGCAATAGGATATTAGTCGGAAATTAAGTTATTATGACCTTGGTTACAACCATAATCACGATGATTAGAATTTAATATGCAGTAAAGTGTTGCGTGCATTCCGAGGCCTTTTCTCTAATAATTTTCTGCCATAACCAATAACTTTCCCAAACTTTTAACGAGCGGGATAATTTCACGGCTCTGATTGTTAATGTAATTTCGAAGGGAAATTTCTATAAATGCAACCAAGTTCTGAATTATTGATACCATCTAATGTAACGATAATCGAAATCTAATAATTTAATAACCATAACTTTAGAACCTCGGCCTACCTCTAGTTGCTAACCTGGAATGGTAACTGATAAAACGGGTTGTCTGGCAGCCTAAGAAACTAGCACTTCAGCATCTATGTAGTGACGAACTAAATCTCATGGAGATCAGAGTTTTGAGTGCTCTTACGGTCATCCGGGCTCTGGAGTAACCTGAGCAGGAGTAAAAGAAAAAAACTGTTTTTGAAAATGGTGTTTTGGAGGTGAGATATTTGTTCACTTATTAACTCTTTCCGTGCCGAAAAACAATGGAATTCTCTACCATTACACATCCGCAGTATTTCAACTACTAAGGCCTTCAAGACTGCACTTAAGACACATCTCTTCAAACGTTACTTTCAAAACTAATTAAACAACATTTCTTCTAGCGATAAATTTAGCTTATGTGTACCGTACTGTTATTTATGTGATTGTTAGGATATGAATGCTTATTGAATATGTATGTTGTTATTTTATGTAAAGCGCCGTGAGCCCAGTTCCTTGCTGGGGTGCAGCGCTATATAATTTATTTATTTATTATTATTATGATTATTATTAATAACATACCAGACAAATGTTATGTGACAGGGGTTGAATAGAAACACGGATTTCAAATCGGTTTTAGAATAAACTATATATATATTTAACAGGTTAGATGACGATGTCAAATCTAAATATATATGTATTTCACCCAAACAAGCACAAGACGAGTGCATATAAGCATGACGAATGACCCTCGCTAGGGTCGAACAATCACAGTTTATGGTTGGCAAGCTAGGGTGGTGCAGGGTGGGGGGCATGTAGCTAACCGCAGTGCGCTCGTCTCGAGACCAACGATGGTACCCACCCCCACCGACACCGACGTTCCATCGCTTTGTACTGATTTCTTCGTGCTTTAGTTTGTGTCCGTTCTTTCCCCCTTGCTTTGCACTATCTGTGAGAAAGTCTGCGCGTATGGTACAGTGCGGATTGTACACTGTAAAATGTCAGTATGTTGTTCAAAATGCTACTATCAGGTACTCAAAATCCGCTGCAACTTTTTTATGGTTTTATGGATTGTTTCCCTTTGAATCCAAAATTAAAACTGGCCATTTTCGGTTTCATATTCTCCTTAAAACTAAAAATGTTTAGGGCTCTCGCAACGGCTTGGACAATAACAACAATTTTTTAAACATGCCCATTTTCTTATCACTTTCTAAGTTTGTTGCAAAATACATAAAACAATTTCCAAAAATTATTATTAGTCCCGTTAGCATTTCGTGCAATTGGTTTCATTAAACTGTTGTTCGAATTTTTGAATATCCTTTCGTAATATCAAACGCTTAATAATCAAATATCCTCCTGAATTCCTTCATACATTGAATGAAATCACATGGAGCAGTCTTGACCAACCATCGCTCTACATCCGGCGTACGTTCTTCCGCAGGTTAAGAGGATAGAATAACCAAAAGCAAAGTAGTAATCATACATAAAGCAATTAATTCTAATTTAGAAATACAACACAAAGATAACTTAATACAACCCTCAGATAGAAATAAGGATAAAAACACCTTTCTTATTCCGTATGCAAGAACAAACACATACAAGTTTTCCTTCTTCCCGTCCGGAATTCGGGCGTGGAATGGGTTGCCTGAAGAATCCAGGAAAACCAACACTTTATCAGCATTTAAATCTCTAATAAAAATGCAGGACTAAACACAAACCATAGATAAGCGTAGGACGCAATAATCTTCTGTATAGAAGGAGCTTCTGTAAACAGATAAGATAAACAGATAAGATAAGATAAGATATTTTTATTTAACGTATTAAACAAGTCCTGATTGTCATAGCAGACGCAAACAATCGCCCTCATGGGCTTGGTTCTGATATCCCATGACGACTTTGTTTCCAGGCAAGTACGTGAGACGACAGTGCATGCCGGCGCCCGCTTCCTTCTGATGTTGTGTTATATGTCATGGGTTCAAGGGTCGATCAACATGTTCTACCGTGACCACAACAACATCTGGAGCAGCGGAGGGACCGGTAACGTCATCTACAACGGCACAGAGTACGCACCTACCTGTGGCTGGAAGATTATTCTACGTTCGGCCGTTGAACTGACTCGTATTGAGGTAATACTCTTCGTGTGGACCCTGATTTAAGTAGACTTAGTTTTATTAATTCAATGAAAGTAAAAAAAAGAAATTCTAAGAAGACATGAAAACAAAGCATTTGAAAATTTTATTTAGTAGAAAGGTAGTTGAAGTAAAATTACATTTTAAAAAATTCCACCCTTATCAACTCTCATAAATTCTTACATACTCCATAGCCGCATAAAATATGTTTTGTTCAACGTTCATAGAGTTATGTAAATTTAGAAGCGTTGGACTTTCGACCCAGGAAAATTGAAATTAAAGATTCTTAAACGAAAGGACTAATGATTTTTTAATCGCACACTTGAGTGTGAGTATAAACAAATACTTTGGGGAATTATAAAAATTTTATTGACGCTTGTGTGCAAGTCATTATATATATACTAGATTATCACCCGTCAAAAATGACGGAAGTTTTCAAAATAAATACACATCAGATTAAAAAATAACGTAATACAGAACTTTCATTTATTTTATTTATTTTTATTTGATTCATTTATTATCATATTGAACAATTTTATGCGGAACGTTCCAAAAGAGTTATATTTGGTGCAGTAATTTTTGGTGCGCACTATTGAACAAATCAGCATTAAATCCAAGAAGCATTACATCCATTACGGGAATTATGTATGTTGATATATTTATATATATATATATATATATATATATATATATATATATATATAATATATATATATATATATATATAATATATATATATATATATATATATATATATATATATATTAAGTTTCATTTGTCAATATATCTATAAAATCATCGCAGAAATTTGGTTTGAATCGGGAGTTTAATTAAGAATCTTCCTTGAACCCTCGATTCTGTCAGCCCCACCCCTTATGCTTAATGCATTGAGGCGAATTTCTTTTGTGGTCTTACCCATCATGACGCTTTGCGGCTCATTGGCTGAAATTGCTAGCAGACGCCTCCATCGAGCTGCCAAAAAAAAATCCCAAGTAGTTGACATATCCATTATAGCATTTACGATCTAGAGTTTCTAGAGGATATTCAATCTATGTTTGCACTAATATCAGACCATGTTTATCTGAATGTTCAGATGTCAGATGCTGAGAGGTATGAGGCCATAGATAATAACCACACTTTTATTCTGACACACAAGGATTACATGGCAAATCCCACACAACGAGCAAGTACAATAACCATACTTGGTAATTTCGAGTAAGTTTTTTTTCTGCTGCTTATGTATAGCCTAGATCATACAATTATTTTAACTAGTATGAGTATAATCAAAATAGGTAAAGTTCTAAATAAAACAGTCGGTCAGCCTGGTCAATTTAAAGCTACTGTAAAAAAAAATTGGAAAAAAATGCAGAATTTTGCGCTGAATGATATTCTAGCCAAAATGCTATATGCGCACATTACGTTCCTTATATTTTCTTTTGTCGTACTGAAATTTAAATATTAATATTAAGAATCTGCGATGTAGAAGACCGTTTCAAACCTAACTATCTTTCATGGGGTGAAAGGTGTGTCCAGTAATGTTAAACCTATGAGCCCTTTTATACAAAATGGGATTCTTATCAAGATAAATTTCTTTGCTTGAGCGCATATTGTGTCAAGATAATTTAGTAGACTTTTAGTCGACAAATTATTATTACTTTTTAAAAAAAATAGTATATGTTTGTAGTGAGGTGGGGTAGGATATTTTTAGCCGCCTTCGTTTAGCAACTTATGAATGTGCTGCAGTTTTTTTCATTATTTTGTGTGTTGAATTCTAAATTTAAGAGTACGTTAAAAACAATTTTAATCATTGTACCATTAATTATTTAGAGAAAAAACCCACGAATTTAAGGCATGTTTTCATGTATAAATATGTAAGTACTTTTCAATTACAAATTAAAATATAAAAAAAAATTACAAAGTATCACAAATTAGGCTATACGTTTATACTGGTGAGATTCAGTTATTGTAAGTTAGATTTCTTTCATCAGCGCCAAATGGCACGATGTTTTCGTCACGTGGTACTGTGTATGCAACGACACGACCGGAGGGGCATGTAAGGTATGTCATAGGTGAAACACCTTGTGTAGTTCTCTGTAAGGGTAAGAACATCTTGGCGCTAAACGCTAGATGCGTTTAAACCATTTCAGGGGGTAACAATTGAGGTTATATGGATAATCATAATACATTACCCTTGTGCTGTGTATTCTCATCGGTAACAATCATCAAGTAAGGATTGAAATTAATTGTTTCAAACTTGTAACCCTGAGTTTATAGTACGTAAGGTTTAGAACTTTAAAATCACCTCTCCTCCCTATTCTAGACTTTTGACACCCAAATTCACTCAAAAATATTGTTTCCAAACCAAACAGTGATGGGTATTCTTTATTATTAATTAGCAAACGATTTTATATTATCGATTTTTTATTTATGTTTTTGTGCAATTATGGTCATACTTTAGATTTACCCCTATAAATTCACACATTTCTCAGACGTTCATTAAGTTTAAATTCCTACTACCAAGATAGAGCAGCTTTTTAAAACATCGTGTAGTAGTATTACCAGCTCCTAATGGTTCTGGTATCAATTGGTCGATGGCATAAAGTAATATATATATTTATTCTCCTTCACAATTATGAAGCATTTTTATAGAAAAGATAGTTCAATCGCGTAGTATAACTAAACGACCACCTGTAACTTTTTATCAACGCCCGAAATTTGTCATTCATAATCCTACATGTGGAAAGGCTTCAAAAACACTGAGCCTAATGCTCTTCCCGGGAAATTCTCCATGCAATTTTGTCCCCCCCCCCGAGGAACTAATAGTTAGGGGACACCCCGTGGCGGTCCCCTTTAAGGAGGCCGCCTCTGCACCCAGGACAACAGTCGGAGGTGCCTTCCACTAAATTTACGTCACAAAAGAGGGGTTGTATTTTCATACTTCGATTCGCTACAACCTCTGCGCCACCCCGGCTCAGCATACGAGTCAAATTGACCATTGACTGTCGCTAGATAGGTCATAAAAATATCCTTTTATATTTCACGTTTTCTAATTAAACAAGTAAACAAGTAAAGAAATCCTTCAAGCTCTTGAATGAACACATTTTAACTGGAACTTTTGTTTCCTTCCTCCCATGGATTTGTCGTTAGAACGTATCCCTTGAACTACCGGACTATTCCTCTCCTGAGTTGACCAGCCCGCCAGTGTCCTGGTCAGAATCTCTCTCAACATCCGCCACACCCCAACTAACCTCAGATACGACGCCCCAGCCAACCTCAGAAACGACGCCCCAGCCAACCTCAGAAACGACACCCCAGCCAACCTCAGAAACGACGCCCCAGCCAAACTCAGATACGACGCCCCAGCCAACCTCAGATACGACGCCCCAGCCAACCTCAGATACGACGCCCCAGCCAACCTCAGAAACGACGCCCCAGCCAACCTATCAACAGCCTTCAGGGCTTCTCATTCCAACTACAGCACCAGATAACGGTGGATCGCCGACAGACTCCACAACCAAGGCCAACGCCTCATTGAAGACAACAACAAAAAAGACCTCACCAGAGACTTCGATCGCTCTTCAGCGTGTTGAGGAAATTTATCGACATGCTGGTTCTTCAGGTCAGTTTATTGTCTTCATATCCAAGTAAGTAATCTGATACGATCTTCGCTATTACTTGGATTTTGCGCACTGGTTCTAAGGGGCACATAGTTCAAGAAGGCCGATATTTACTTCAAATTGGTGGTTTTTAAAGTATTAAAACAGTATTACCGCTACACTTTCTCTTGTTGTTCAATGTGTGTTTTTAAAACTTATATTCTAAACATTGCCTTTATAAAATAAATGCAACTTAAGTAATTAAAAAGGTTCTAATTTTTCAGCTAGTTTGAAACAAAAAAAAACACAAACGACTAAACATCCCTCAAAATTCATTTAGAAATGACGAGTTCCGATCGGTCGAACATTTTCAAATTTGTTTATGTCTACAATGAATATTCAGTTTTTTACTTCAGAAATACTTCATTATTATCTACCAATATAAAACTATATTTTATTGTTTTTTAAAGGATTAGTTAGCTTTAAAATATTAGCATCTACGTTTCTATCAGTATTAATTTTAATCCGCAATATTTTTTTCTTTTTAAGTCCAATCTTTAATTGTGTATTATTTTGAACACAAACCATGTTTATTTTCAAGCACTCAATAGTTATGCTAGTGATTAAACCACTATTTTAACAATAACCTCTAGCAACTGTGTGTAACGTCTTAATGAAAAATTCATCTTTCAGTTTATTTTAAGCTGTATAAACCAGATGCATCGCCTTCATCTTAAAATATGATATTTTCAGGGCCTTGCAGGAAGTACCTGAAGAGAATGAGGAATTCGTGCTACAACGGCACCCTCTTCACCACGCTGAACAACATCAGCATTTTTGTGGACTGCTGCTCCATGTGCTGCTCTCTGGATGTGTGTCATGGCGTCAACTTTTACGTGGCCACCAACAGATGTGACTTAGTTAACGAGAACGTCATGACGTCAGACCTGTTGACCTTTACGTCAGAATGCGAGTTCTGGATGTCGAATTCCTCAATGTAATGAACAGTTCTCTTTAAACAGCATTCAAATATTATGTCCCCACTTCGTTTAATATAAGAAATGAAACAAGAAAGGATTATTATATCGACATGTCAACCAAAGTTATTCATAACGGAGCAGACTTCCGCCATTCATTCATCACTAGCAGATTCTCTTTAAAATAGTTCAGCGGTGCTCAACTGACGATGCACCAAGAACTCTTCTTTCAAGCAAACATTTATCCCTGGGATTCGTGAGCGCAGTATTTTCGCTTTTAATCTAGTTCAAGAGCGAATCTTAGTTTATGATCCGTTTGTTGGCCATTTTGGAATAAATCTTATACCAATAAATAAAAATGCATACGGTTGTGTAAACAAATTGGTAAAAATGAAGAGTTTTGCTTATAAATCTTATATGGACTCTTTTTAAAATAAAAAAATTTAAAAAATATATTAAAAAAATAGCATTACTAAGCGACCATTGCTTCCGAACTTTCATACGAAACACGTGACAAAGACCGAAGACAATGTCGACAAATATAATTATCCAGATAATCTTGTGATAAATGAATTTCTGTTTGGAGGTAGTGACAGATAGGTGGAGGTCGGTTAGAGTCAAAGGATAAAACCGTTTAGTTTTAGTTTAGGTGTGAGACGATGAAACTAATGCCAACACTCTCTTGTTATGTTCTGTGTTTACCTTTAAACTATAGCTGTGGATTGTCTTTAAATATATACATTCGCGTGCTGGTATTTCATTACGTTAGCAACAGTATAAATTGACAAGTGGGGTTAATAGAAACGGTGAGGGTTATGGGAAATTTTAAATACAAGTTTTAAATGAGCGTGCCTGCAAAGTGATATTTTGATGCGGAAAATGGTAAACGTGTTAACCATGGGAATGTTGTTACGTGGATTGAAAGACACCATCGTCATGTTGCAGTCTCAACATTCACCGGCGTTAACTCCCCTTTACAACTGGTGTACTATAACTTCATGATTCGGCAGACGTCAACATTGAGGGCAGTCACAAACCTTTAAGTCTTGGCGCGGAAACACGAACATGAAACAAGTAACACTAAAGTAACTGACAGTTTGGTACGTGTCAACGTTTTCTACCTATCACCCAGATAAAATTGGTCAAAATAATTTCACAAGATTCAGAGACAAGAAAACCCTGACGTTTGTTGAGCCAAGCTAACAGAGTTACAAAATATATGGAGAATATTGAATTAAATGTTTTTTTTTGGCTTTCATATTATTCATCTTAATTTGTTTAATGCGTTTCCCTTTAAATACGAAACTCTTTTTATGGGAACTAAAAATGACAAATGGTGAATGTATTAGTTAGTACTGTGAACTGTGCATACTCAAGTTTACAAATAGTGAATGTATTAGTTAGTACTGTGTATACTCAAGTGAACAAATAGTGAATATATTAGTTAGTACTCAATGTTACCTTATCTCACAAAAGCCGAAGACTTTCACTGATAACCTCAATTATTTGTTTTTTTGGTTTTATCTTCAGAGTTTCACATTTTCACCTACTAATAGAATCTGGAGATAAACATTTTGTTCTTCGCAGGCAGGAGAGAAAGTCTTTGTGACTGATAATACGGCTGATAGTACGTTACGTGACCAAAGAAAGTAATATTTCATTGTCTTTAAACACCAACTTCATATTGATATGCACCAGGAGCGCCACCTGAAAATCAATGCCTATCTGATAGAATGAGAGAAATAACTGTTTAATGTTCTACTTTGATCTATGTTTAAATATGTTCAAGTCCTCAACGTCATTCGAATGTGAGCACCTGCTGACGTCAATACTGCCCGGCTACAAGTAGGTCGCAAGATTCGTTGGGCTTAATTAAACATATTGGGATACGAAGTGTGAGCAATCATTTTTTAGGAGCAAGTTTCAGGAACTATTTTAAAAAAAAACGCTACTCCGTTACTTTCAACCTGTGGAGACAAGGGCATGGGTATTTACCGCTCATTGTCCATTTCTCAATAACCTCTATTGTTATGTGTGGTTGCTTTAAGAACCATAGACTTTGTAATAAATATTTTTTTATCTAACCAAATAGTTATCGAATACAGGATGGCCCGTTTCTAATTAGTAAGTATCGCATGTTTTAACCGATTGTGTAAAAATAGTCTTAAACTTTTAGAGGAATTCATTGAAATTATTTACAAAGGAATTTACCGGAGTATGGCAAACTTCATAGATCACCTAACAATTTTAAGAAATGTCAGGTATACGTAGAAATGTCAGGTATACGTAGAAATGTCAGGTATACGTAGAAATGTCAGGTATACGTAGAAATGTCAGGTATACGTAGAAATGTCAGGTATACGTAGAAATGTCAGGTATACGTAGAAATGTCAGGTATACGTAGAAATGTCAGGTATACGTAGAAATGTCAGGCATACGTAGAAATGTCAGGTATACGTAGAAATGTCAGGTATACGTAGAAATATCAGGTATACGTAGAAATGTGCGAGTTTTGTATGCAAAAACTTCAGTTGGATATAATATGCCAACATATTTTTAAATAATATGCAGTTTTAAATCATCAACTGCGATTTACAGGCAGATGTTTCTGTTTGTTGAAATAATTTGGTTTTATATCACTGGTAAATGCAGTTTCTATCATGGATTCGGGAATCGTTTCACTAGATGAGCAAAGTGAATTATTGGGGTAATGCCTTTTAATTTTTTTAGACCTTTTAAAATAAACACATTTTCTAATTTCTTTTGAATTATATTTTGTTAGTTGATATAAAACAAGATTTTCTAACATTCTGTTTAGTCGTGAAATGTAATGGTAAACAGATGACTAAGTTAGTTCTAAAAATTCTATTTTACAAGGCTCACAATTCATTGTTCTAAAAATTCAAAGTTGTTAAAATGGTTATATCCCTTCAGCTGTGTTCAAACATTGTAACAATGACATACCAACTCAAGTCTAATATGATGAGATGTTGGCTCCTGGGCTGTATCCTGAACTCAGTGTCATGTGGAGATAATTTTTTCACCCTGAGTTCCAGGAACCACAGCAGGACTCAGGTGTGGGGAAATGTATGTCCTAGATCTGACCTGGACACACCAACCTGTGGTTGGGAGATTGTCCTGTCAGCCTCGTGTAAACTGACGCATGCCATGGTGAGTCATATATAGCTACTTTAACATGTCATGGTGAGTCATATATAGCTACTTTAACATGTCATAGTGAGTCATATAATCATATATAGCTACTTTAACATGTCATGGTGAGTCATATAATCATATATAGCTACTTTAACATGTCATGGTGAGTCATATATAGCTACTTTAACATGTCATGGTGAGTCATATATAGCTACTTTAACATGTTGAGGTGAGTCATGTATAACTGAATGTACTAGTTTAATAATGAGAAACTTAATAAAATATTAATGGTGAGTTAGTTAGAGCTAAAATCTCATGATGAGTCTTAAAATAATGAACATAAATTTGTTGATGATTCATGTTCATCTAAATATAACATCTGATGGTGAGTAATATATAATTAAATACTGCATTTTATGGTAAAAAATGTACTACTAAATATAACATTTGAATTATTTTTTTATTGTAACATCATCAACTGTTTATTTGTAACTAAGATTTGATGATGTATCATGCATACGAAATTTTGAAAATGTCATTCTCAGTCATGTACAAATAAATATAAAATTTTATGGTCAGTCAAGAAAGGGCAATTTTTAAAATAGAAATCTTATCGTGCATTAGTTAATGTTAAATAAATTCCCATTAATATATTTTTCCTGCAACATTAATATCAATTGTATGATGATGGGAGAGGAAACGGTTTTGAAGCAAGAGAGAGAATCAGAGACCGATAGTGACAGAGAAATGTAGAGGACCAGGGAGAAAATAAAACGGAGCAAGAGTTAGAGAAGAAAACAGAGGAGTAGAGAAAGAGTGAGATAATTACAACCTTTAAAGACATTTACCCCAGGATGATTGACATGGATCTTATATAACGGCCTGTACAATAAAACATTGGTTCATCCACAAAACCAATGATGTTTGATGACAGTTGATAGAATTGGACAAAGAGACCAATTCAGACATAACAAGCGAGTGCCAGAAAACTTTAGAAAAAAAAAGGAAGCGTGGGGGGGGTGGGGTGGAATGATAAAAATAAATAGAGGAAAATTATATTTAAAAATTAAAAGGATATAACTGGGCGTATAAGTGAAGGATTTGAGAGAGGGGAAAAGAACGAGAACTCGATATTTTCTCTAAATATTCATGAGATAGCGATGACGTAGACAGATGGTGAGATACATAGAGTACATTCTAATGTTAATCTATTTGTTGATGCGCCGTAAAACGATTGAAAGGTGGACGGTGTGACCACAACAAGAGACGGCCAGAATAGTTTTCTTCTGAGAAGCACAGCCTGCAACAAGAATCTCTCCGAGATAACCACGCCCTTCTGCCTGTCAGCAACTCTGTATGGGGACTTTAATCTGTAAGTTGAAATCACAATAAAAGTTTTAGGGTATTACTGTTTTAGATTGGTGTATAAAAAATATCTAGCTCTAGACTCTAGAGTGCAGGGGTCTCCAAACTACGGGCCGCGGGCCAGATGTGGCCCGCGAGGCCTCCTCATCCGGCCCGTGGATACCTTTTAATATTAAAAAAAAAGATACTATTTTTACGTGTAGTTTACCACAAAACTGTGTGTAGTCGGCCCACAAACTGCTGTTTGACAGTTAATGCGGCCCTCCGGCAGAAAAGTTTGGAGAGAATGGCATTTAATGTTATAGCAATATTGTAGAAATATACATACATGAAACCAAAATGTCTAGAGCTGTTCAGTGATGAACAAACTTTATTTATTACAAAGGTGACACTAGTTAACACAAATTTTAGCAGCTGTGTATTAAGCTCCAGAAGGTGAGTTGAGAGTAGTTACAAATCGAGTGTATTGTTTCAACAAGCACCATTAAAAGTATATTGTATAATCACAAGCAATGATTTTGAAAGAAAGAACAGCTCTGTAAATAGTTTTTCTGTAAAATTTACTACTTGATGTAGTTCATTTTGTAATAGCTCTTGCTAAAATAATAAATGTTTAATTTTTCGTTAGTATTTTATTAAAGTAAACATAAAAATACTTTAATAAGCGTTAAATTTATATAGATCACGATAAACATTTTCTAGATTATTGTAAAAAAAAATAATAATATTTGTGAATTTGTGTGGTGTACCATTCAGAAATGCGTCATTGTAGAATAAATTTACAGTGAATATTCAATTTTTCCATTAATAAACAGTTCATATGCTAAATTTACTTCCTTCGATACTGGTGAACACTGTGCATGTCATTGGTGTTAAGAACACAATTTTTTATTTAAATATTTTTTGTGTTTAGTATTTAAATGTACAGTTTTGATTATTTGTGTGCTGAATATTCATGTGTATCACAATTCTTGTTCTTTAAAATATCATCAGATTAGTCAAGCCGATAATACACGCTGAGTGGAGCCAAATCTGCAATTCACATACATATGGTGTATTAGAGGTAATAAACTTAGGAGTTCCACAAGGAACTGTGTTAGGTCCCCAACTCTTTTTAATTTATATAAATGATTCACCCAACAGCATACTATTTCATACTTATCCCGGTCCCATTTCATAATCACCACCGGGCTCATTTTATATTTTATAGTCACCACCAGTCCTATTTCTTACCCACCACCCCTCGTATTTCACACTCAGCACCAGACTTATTTCATACTACGGGTCCTATTTCGTACCCACTGCATGGTCATAATTTATACCTGACACTGTTCAATACTGTTTACCTGAAACAGGTTCTCATTCGAGGTTTTACATTTTGAATATGATAGAACAAATATTTTGTAATATTATAAATTCATATTTGAAACAATATTTCCCAAATAAATCAAGCACAGAAAGAAACTACCCTTTCAAATATGCTGTTTTCCTTAACCGATGGAATTCAATTTTTTCCCCCCTTTTTTTTCGTATTACTGCAGCCTGTACCATACGTCACAGTGTATATCGGACAAATGACACCACTTGATACAAACTATTTTGAAAGAACTTCTAACACGGTCTCGTCGTTAGATTCCATGCTTGGTCTATGCGATGAATTAGCTACAGTGAGTAAGTCAAGAATAATTACGTATAATAGTGGAGACCATCTCTCCATGTCCAGCACTTTGTTAGTAATGACGGAGATAATTTGCATATAAAATCTTTTTTTTTAAAACACGTTAAAATTGTGATATCTCTTTGAAAGAAATCTGACTGTGTGAAAGCTTATTATACAAGGATTCAACTTGACATTATATTTTATGCATTCTAAATTTGTTTCTGTGCATCGTTTGGTCAGACTTTACAATCATTTTTTGTTTTCCTAGCAGGCACAGAAATGTATTTTGTATTCACTCAAAAAAGCTGCATATTCTCATAACTCATGTCCAATCGTTCGAGGTTCTACTCACTGATTATTATTATTTTTAAAAAAGTATAGAAGAAAAACGTTAAATGCATTATCATTTAAACAATGCCTCGGAAAACTATTGTACAAGAAGGGTTTATAACAACAGCGACCAAAAGATAATAAATATTTTTTTTAAAACATGTAAAAAAACAAGATATAACTTTAAAAAGCACATTATGAAGGTTAAAATATTTTTTAAAGTCAATTCTTATTTAAATGTTTGAGTGCTTCACTGTTTATTAGCTACATAAAATGTATCATATATTTTTATTTTTGTTTCAACAAAAGAAAAAAAACCCCACTGATTCCTCGTTTAGAAATTAACATTAAACTTATTTGTTCAGACTCCAGGAGCTGTCTTCTGCTACAACACGGCGACACCTGCTACAGTGGCATTCACAGGTGGATATTTCCCGAAGAAATCTCTCTCAGCAAATGCTCCACGTTATGTACACACGCACCGCTCTGCGCAGGTTTCAACTTCCGGAAGAGGCAGGGTAAATGTGAAATCACATCAGAAGAACGTATCTTTGAGTTTGGCCAAACCGAAGCCGGAAGTGGATGTGATTATTGGCAGGTGATCAAAAGGCGCTGATGAAACTACGTACCGTGTAACGATAAAAGCAGTTGTTGTGTTATTATATAGATGCCCTCTACATTTGATTGATGTTAATATCTTCATTGTTTTTATTTTTATTTTGAGAGTGTGTGTGAGGATTTCTGTCTATTGGCTAATCTAAAGCAACATCGTAAAGGGGCCGTCCATAAAGTACGTCACGCTATTTTTGACCATTTTTAACTCCCCCCCTCCCCCTGTCACAAACTGTCACACATCTCAGACCCCTCCCCCCCTTAAAGTACGTCACACTTTCGAACAAAAATGTTGCTTTTTATTAACAAAATAATCAAAATTTAATATAAAACAACCTGACATCACACATGGCTGGACCCCCTCCCCCTGTCACAAATTGTCACACTTTCTTACACCCCTCCCCCCCTCTGGGGCGAGACGTACTTTATGGACAGCCCCAAATGATGGATTTCTAGCTGTCGTACATATTATGGTAAAACTATACCTCTTCTAAAATAAAACCTGTGTGCAGATAATAATTTCTGTTTTATTGAATTGCATTGCCTTCATTTAATTTATTTCAATAAAAATTAAACTTAAAAAAAAGAAAACGTTTAAAAACACGCGTTGTTAAAATAGATAATTTAAAAATATAATATTACATTTTAGCAAAGCGTCTTTTTTTGTTTTATTACAGTTTTTTTCCCCACAAAAGTCAAGGGAAATAAAACGTTTATTCATAAATATTGTACTTGTAAAAAATCATATTTGAAGTTGGCCATGCGCTGAAAAAAAAACATTAACATAATTGACCAGACAAGTTAATTACACTTCGTTAGGGTTGTATTGCCATAGACAACCTGATTTTTAAGACAATGTTGAGCATGTTTGCTAACGTCTTCGTCTTTCTGTTGTTTTGTTTAATATTCAATGTTGTTATTTGACAGAGCGGCTACTAAGGGCTGCTAATTTATTTACATGCTTTGATGAAAGCTATTATCTATCCTTTTGCACAACCATTGTCTCAAAGTCATTCGGATTTTCGCAGAATTTACACAAAAATGTTGGCAGAATTTACACAACAATTTTGTCAGAATTTTCTCAAAAATGTTGTCAGAATTTACACAAAATTTTGTCAGAATTTTCTCAAAAATGTTGTCAGAATTTACACAAAAATGTTGGCAGAATATACACAAAATGTTGGCAGAATTTACACAAAAATGTTGGCAGAATTTACACAAAAATGTTGGCAGAATATAAAAAACATTTTGGCAGAATTTACACAAAACTTTTGGCAGAATTTACACAACAATTTTGTCAGAATTTTCTCAAAAATGTTGGCAGAATTTACACAAAAATGTTGGCAGAATTTACACAAAATGTTGGCAGAAGTTACACAAAAATGTTGGCAGAATTTACACAAAAATGTTGGCAGAATTTACACAAAAATGTTGGCAGAATTTACACAAAAATGTTGGCAGAATTTACACAAAAATGTTGGCAGAATTTACACAAAATGTTGACATAATTTACACAAAAATGTTGGCAGAATTTACACAAAATGTTGGCAGAATTTACACAAAATGTTGACAGAATTTACACAAAATGTTGGCAGAATTTACACAAAAATGTTGGCAGAATTTACACAAAAATGTTGGCAGAATTTACACAAAAATGTTGGCATAATTTACACAAAAATGTTGGCAGAATTTTCTCAAAACTGTCCAAAACCACGTTCAGAATTAATAGAAATAGCCATAAAACTCTTTTAAAAAAATAGAAGTGTAACTTGGAAAGCCCAAAATATTCTGTGGAATACATTGTGTGAGGACGTGGAAAAGCATAAAATCTCCTTCGAATATTCGTGGTACCCTAACACAGGTTTGGGCTCACATAGTAACTAGAGAAAAAATGCGTTAAATATTAAACATTCTTAATCCAACAAAGTACATTAACAAAATACTTTATGCAAATAAAATAAAATATTCCTTAACATTACGCATACCATCGCCATAAGTCATTAGTTTAAAAAGACATATATCAATGAAAGACTTGCAATACAACGAAGAAACAAGGAATCCCATTATCTAATATTGAACACAGACAAAGCAGTTGGATTAGGCCATTTCATATTTTAAAAAATCAACAACACATTTTTAAATAGACAATAAGATTTTAATTTATGAATGAATTTTTTTATTTACCTAAAATATTAGTTTGTAATTTTTTCTTAATTTGGGGGAGGGGGGGTGGGGGAGGTGATACAGAAAGTTGGATGAAGAACTAACCGAGTGAAAGATGGGGATTCAGAATGATGAGTTTCTTAGTTTTACACCCTGCTGCAGGATCATGAATCCTGTGTGTTGATAAATTGGTAAGTGAGTTGATAGGCGAATGTGGAGATCGTTGTCTGTTGATGTGTCAATGCGCTCCCCCCAACGACCGCAACGGTATCTGGACTGATGATGATGACGAAGTGAATTGTCATATTCGATCTTTTCTGTCCCAATGAAGTAGAAGCTGGTAAATGGTTTCAGGCTTAAATAAATTTTTTTAAAACTCTATCAAAGACAAGTGAATAAAACTAAACACGAGGAAATCATTACAAATGTTTACACTGATGTATGCAACGAATAAATATGCAGAAGTGGAGATGAGTACTAAATTTAAAAAAAATGAAGTGTATGACTTTAACTCCGTCAAAAGTCTGATATACTTTATTTCATTAGTTTAAAAAAATATTTTCGGAAATGAAATAGGACAAGGATTTCACACATAGGAAATTAATAGTGATACATGGAATATACACTACTTTATTTTCACAAAAATATTTACTCGCATCGGTCTTAGCATCAATCTTATGGCACATAGCCCTATGATTTTTTTACTTTTTAAAGTCCCATAATCGATGGTCGTAGGGGGTCCTAATGTTTCCATTAGAACTTACTAGGGGCTTGGTAGACCTTGGTGGGCACCCCATCTCCCTTCCAGGTCAGTGGAGGACTTTCTCAGCGTTAGTCGCTCATTTATATTGTGGCTTTAACGTGGGCTAGATCCCACGCCCCTCAGCTTATGAGGCGAGCGAACTATTGACTTCGCTATCCAGCCGCAGCGCTTGATTAGCACGAATTAATTCCGTCTTGAATGAAAGAAGACCGTATTAAAAAATTAGATATTTGTAGAATTTCAACACTAAAGATATCCGAAATTTGGATTTTATTCCCTCGCCTTTTCGGTCGCACTGGCAAGTCCTTGATTCAGGGGTCAGGTAAATTTTATTACCGTTCTTTGGCCAGCAATGAAATACTTTATTACCGGCCAACCCTTGCATTCTCCAAGTCCTACTGCTTGGAAACCCTCAATATAAAAGCATGTCATTTGATATTCATAAACAATTTTTAGAACACATTTAGTGTAAATACCACTTTTAGATTACATTTGTTATTTAAATTTAATCATCTCTATTTCGTTTGATTGTTTGTACTCTATCATAAAAGACTTGCCACACTATCAAATGCCATCGAGCATTTGATCAAGCATTTGATCAAACACACGCACTATAAATATTTTTGTATTATTACGCAACCTCCATATCTTATCTTATCTTATCTGTTTACAGACGCTCCTTCTATACAGAAGATTATTGCGTCCTACGCTTATCTATGGTTTGTGTTTAGTCCTGCATTTTTATTAGAGATTTAAATGTTGATAAAGTGTTGGTTTTCCTGGATTCTTCAGGCAACCCATTCCACGCCCGAATTCCGGACGGGAAGAAGGAAAACTTGTATGTGTTTGTTCTTGCATACGGAATAAGAAAGGTGTTTTTATCCTTATGTCTATCTGAGGGTTGTATTAAGTTATCTTTGTGTTGTATTTCTAAATTAGAATTAATTGCTTTATGTATGATTACTACTTTGCTCTTGGTTCTTCTATCCTCTAGTGTTTCAAGGTTTAATGATTTAACTAATGGTGTTACTCTTGTCAGTTTCGAATATTCTCCAGTAATGAATCTGGCAGCTCTTTTTTGAATTTGTTCTAGTTTATCAATGTTTTCTTTGGTGGATGGGTCCCATACAGAAGATGCATATTCTAGTGCAGGTCTCACCAAAGTGAGGTAGCATTTTAGTTTTATATCTCTATTACATTTGTTATCACATGGTAAATTATTACAAATTGAAGTTCAAAGTTCATCATCGGAGAGTTGTTTATGTTGACTACGATGTGCTAGTAATTAATAAAATTGCTCGTGATCAACCAAATTTGTATCAAATCATTATTATTTAAAAAATGTCAAAACAACAACAATATACGATTTATTATGAAGTAGATATGCATTTTATTTAAATTAGGCTTTTAAAAACAGAGATTTTTTAAATTAAAAGAATGAAAATAAATAACAAAATAATAATAAAGACTTCAACTTTAAATTCAAAATATTCAAATGAATGTGTAGAATGAGTATAACTATGACTCATGTTTAAAAATGAGTTAATATGTTTAAATATTCATACTATCTACTACTGTGGCTAAGGAGTCTGCCATCGTTCGTAGAAATTACGCAATTGTTTTTTCGATATTTCGAATCTATGAAATAGAACTAAAAATTAATAATGATGTTATAAGATAGATGAAGGTACGTTTAAAAAAATATTTTGCCCCTCCTTGGTCATAAACACAAGAAAAAATAAAAAGCTTGCCAAGAGTCTAGATCTATAACTCTAAATTATATTTCAATACTTTGTTAAGCAAATTTTGTTCAGCCTAAGGCTAATGCCTACGCCTAAGCTTAGGAGCAGTCCATAAAGTAAGTCACGCACCAGAGGGGGGAGGGGGTGTAAAAAAGTGTGACAGGGGAATAAATTGTGTGACAGTTTGTGTTAATAAAAAATTAGTTTTGTTCGAAAGAGTGACGTACTTTAGGTGTGGGGGGGGGGTCCGAGATTTGTGACAGGGTGGAGGGGGGAGTTAAAAATAGCGTGGCATACTTTATGGATGGCCCCTTATTTTAATTAGTTAATTGGGCCTATGCCTATATATATTTACATTAATTTATTTTATACATACTTACTTATTGGCAATTTTTTCCTATTTTATTACCCCCCCCTTCCGGCCACAAAAAACTTAAGACACCCTTCCAAGATGACGTCACAGAGCTTTGCCGCGCGGAAACCCCCCCCCCACACACACACAAAAAAAAACAAATAAAAAAACAAAACAACAACTCCTCCGCCAAACAACGGAACATACGGAATTTTACAGTTTGGTGTCACCCCTTGTGATGGTGTTATTTAAATTAATTTTGATCAAAACTAATGTACTTCAAATACGTTTGCAAGATTGAATTTTGGAGCTCCACAAATATCTTCTTTACAAACCAGTTGGCAAGCATGATTTTGGCACCCCCATAGAGCATTAAGGGGCGCCATGTGGCTTTTCAAACTAAAAAAGTAACCATTAAAGAATCATTTTTAGGTTTTGTTCATATACATTCCAAAGACGCAGCAAGCCTTGAAAGGGTTATCGTAGAGAAACTGGAATATGTTAACATACCTCTAGCCGACTGTCGGTCACAATAACATAACAATGCTGATGCAATGACCAGTGGCGTAGCTAGGGTCATCTGCGCCCGTGGACATGACACAAATTTTGCGCCCCTTCCCGGACCGACAATGAGCCCCCTAGAAATTTTTTGAAATTTTGCGGTTTATATGGTTCATTTTCGAAGCATCTGGTATTTTAATGAATTACAATACAGACTAATAATTCTCTATGCGATTGCAAACAATTTATTTTAAGGAAAAATCTTTCAGTCCGAGAAGGGGTGCAGAATTTGTGTAATGTCCCCAGGCGCAGATGACCCTGGCTATGCCACTGTCACCCGGTGCGGTCCACACTTGACCTATACATACATCTGATTACATTATGTCTGGCCAATACTTTCAACTTTGTTGAATGTATTTTTAATTGGTGCATGTACAAGAAAAACAACAATCCAAATAAAATACAAAACCTATAGCTACTATGAATCATCTTTTTTAAATACCCATATTTAATGTTTTAAAAAAATTAATACAAATAAAAAAAATTAAAAGCTAACCTACTATTACTATTAGACTTATCACCAGCACTTGAAATATTATACAAACAATTTAATCATATTCTCTTGAAATATAACTAAGAAAATGTAACTGTCCTATCAATTACTTATTCCATAAAACTTCAATTCATTGTTATTGCACTATACACATATATTGTAAAATTCTCTGACCAATAAGAACCACATGCACTTACAATTTTATTTGAGGTGAGTGATGTGTATTATAAACAGGACTGAATACAAAAATTTCATCAAACATAAAATAAGAAATGTATAATTAAATAAAAAGTAGAAATTTATTACAGTTTAATGCAACACGGCCTAAACTATTTTATTTACTTATAAATAAATTATATGTAATAAAAACAGCAGACACTAAGATGTAATTAAAAGGTGTATTCAGGTTATTTATAAATAAAAACCATATTATTTTTACTTGAAAAAAATGCAGGATATTAAGTTAATAATATTTTTCTTTTTAAACTTTAGAAAATGGAAGATTGTTAAAATTTATTGCTAAAAGCCAAATCTGAAAATGAAAACATATATATACTTTTATGAAATATTGCACTCATTAGCTTTCACTTTCTTAATGTTTTTTGTAAGTCCCAAACACTTTTACTCTTTTTTTTAATGTAGAAACAAGATTATTCAATATAATTTATTGTCAAAATTTGAATGAAAGACACATTAAAAACCATAACTTTATTTTTGAATACATTTTGAAACTGCATGTGTGTATAGGTGCTCAGATCATGTAATTATCATTGTGTATATATATATTATTTTATATACATTATATTTATATTTATATATATACAATATATTAAAAATGTATGTAGCATTTAAAGGAACAAGTAATGTTTAGATTTAATTATTAGTTATAACTTGTATAAATCAAATATAGATTTAGAAACTTACTAATTTTTCAAAAAACATTCACAACAACAGATTATTTAATAATAACTCCTATTTAAACAAACATTTACTTTAGTTTAATTTAAATGCATTACTTTTAATTATTGATTACTTGTTTTCCTTTCAAATTGTTTAGATTTATTAAAATTCTTATTTATTAGATATTCATCTTTTCTTTGGTCTTATTACTATTACTCTAATCAATTCTCTACAAATTGGAGAAATTTTTTTTTAATAGGGCTCAAATATATTTTAGTACTTAAGCCTTTCAATCCTAATCTTTCAACTTCTCAATATCATTCTAGCAGTGATGGCTTTTAAATTTTTGTGTTTAGGCAAGGAACAAAATTGCCTCAACA
>CALYLW010000011.1:785000-892500 GCA_944989445.1 Ampullaceana balthica | reverse complement strand
GGACAAATGTATACATGAATTGCTGAAAATATGATAAATTAATAAAATCTCATCTATTAAAATGATCTCTTTTCCGACACGATAGTGATAGTCTTAGCAGTCAAAAAACCTGATATGATGCGCTCAATAACAGAAATTATTAAAGAATATTAGTTTTTTTTTAAATTGACAACCATAGTTGAGGTCTCGTGGCCGAATGAGAAGTACTGTGGTTTGTGGTGCAAGCAGTGGCGGGATGGATCCCCGGGTGGGGTGTGAATTTTTTTTTCATGTGTTTTTTAATTTTATAATTTGTCTTTTACACTCAATTTTAGGATATCGGCAAAAAGTTATTTCTTCGAATTCGGTTTTTTCATGAATAATCATTTTGGATGAATATTTAAACGTTACAGTCTTATATTAGCTGCTAGCAATCATTTTATCTAAAGGTACACTGGCTGGATAGGGCCCCTGTTTGAATTGCAGCCAGGGGCCCCGTGCAGTCTTAATCCGCCCCTGATTGAATCTTTGGAATATACCCTAACGATAACCATTTTTGTTTTATTTTGACACAATAAGTTTTGTTTTTGTTATACATCATAGGGCTCTAATGTGTGTACTATTTAAAATGGACTTCTTCATAAATGTGTATTAATGTTGTATTTTTTTTGTACTGAAGTTAAGTCAGCTCATAATTTTTTTTTGAAAGTATTCACACTAGTCACTTTTAATTAGAATTAATAAAATAGCTTATTAAGGCTCCTGTTACTTAGGATATACGGTATATTATTGAATAGTTCTTGCAAAAATTTGTCATGGCACCTGGTTTAATGAACGCAACTCTTACCCTCTCCTCCAATTTTCATGGCACCTGGTTTAATGAACACAACTCTTACCTTCTCCTCCAATTTGAGGCAACAGATGCAATGATCTTGTTTAATCTGGCTGGTTTACTGTAACTTCAATTTGCCTGTATTATCATTTTTTTTTGGTGTGTCCTAGTAAAATGGGTTAGATCTTTCAATAACCATTAAATTTAAAACACATGCAAGTTGATGAATGAAAATTAAATATAAAAATTAAAATAATAATATCACTGTTTTCTCCTTAGTTGGGCTCACAGTTTTATGTTTTTTTTTATTTGCTGAGCTGAGGAGAGGTAAATGAAATGGACTTTATTAGGGGAGTACTTTCATTTTACCACTGCTTTTGAAGCTCTTTTGCGCAGTGGCCAGAGAGATAACTGATGTAGCGAAAAATTATGCCCTTTTCAGTGATCGCGTTATTAGTTTTTGGCAACTTAAAGGAATCATTATGACCAATGAGATAATGCAAACATAAAGAAATCATTTGGAGGTTCTACCTAAACACATCGAATTAATAGGGTTAGCAAGTTGAGATAAATGGAGCTCATTTTATTTGGTTTTATACATAAATTTTATTAAATGAAATGATATTGGGATTCGTTATAATTTTTTATGGAGTATAGATTTACTTTTTTTTTACTTTTCTTTAAAGTGTTTTATGTAGTTATGGATCATCTTGGAAGCCTCAGTATTTAATTTAAGTTTTTGTTTGCCTTTCAAATAAATATAAAAATATCTTATTTAATACCTTCTTACAAATTTCTCACAGGTGCCTGCCGACTACCTAAAGTGACTGGTGTTTGCAGGTCAACCAAGAAACGATTCTTTCATAACCACACTTCAGGTGAATGTGAAGAGTTTGATTTTGGTTGTAATGAAAACAGCAATAACTTTGAAACTATTGAGGAGTGTAGAGCCAGGTGTAAAAAGGCAGTTACAACATTCGTAACTAAAGGTAAACATTGAAAGCTCTTACACATTATGTTTTTTTTGTTGTTCTGGATGATTATGTTGATATTTGTTTCATTCTAAAACATCATAAAAAGATCTCAAGGCTATCCAAATTTATCTAAAGGATCTTTAAAAAAATATAATATTTTTATTCATTTGTTTGATAGCCATGAAAGAAAAAATAAATATGAAAGTGATTTTAAATTAAGCAAACACACACACAAATTTAATGTGATGATCATTTATTAATTTGTATTATAAAACAATTTGATTTTATATTTAATTAAAAAAAAGAATTTTTTTTTGTGAATCAAGATTTTTTCAGTTATATGTTGATCCAATTTATATTGATAAAATTAGTAAATTATTTTTCCTATCCATGCTTTCACATTAGAAAAAAAAATTCTGTTATTTATTTCTTTATTTCTGGACAGCTCCTGCTCAGGGATGTGCAGGTTCCCCATGTTTAAATGGTTTTGAATGCCTTGACCTTCAAAATGCATCTTACATTTGCAATTGCAACCCCGAGTGGGGTAAAAATTGTGCCAGCCCCCCTGACTACTGGTGTTTAAATCATGTATGTTTGTCCTGTATCAATGAGTGTGGAATGAAGAATCGTTTTTATAATTACTCCTGCATGTTGGTCAATAAAAATTGCTTAAGGCTAAGTGAAAGTAAAATAATAATTTAGATTCTCTTTAGTAGTAATATACAAGTAACAAATTAATTTTTTTTTCAATGCTGTTATATTTAGTTAACTTAATAACAGTGAAGAGATATGTGGTATACAATTCCTTTACTAACTGAATTGATTTAATTTAATTAATTTGTAAACAAAATCAACAACATCGTTTCACTGATATTCATAAGGATGAATGTGGCCAAGGTCTGAAGTGTGTGAGGAGGAGGACATGTGATAGTAAAGGCACTTGTGCAGTTTATGCCAGGTGTTCACGTAAGCAAAAAAATTAAAATAATGTAATTTATTTCATCTGTTCTAATGAGATAAAGATTTTATATCTAAAAAGACTTTATTGAAAGATGTTTGTTCTTTTATCTTCAATTATTTATACTAAATTAAGTTTTGATAAGCGCATACAATTTTTAAAAATTTATTAAGAAAGTTTATTTAAATAACAATGAAATCTGTTCAAATTTAATTAACTTCAAGATATTGAATGAAAAAATTAAAATAGGATTTTTTAATTATAAATCTTAAAAGGCTCATTTTAGATAATTTATTATACACCTTGTGAAATTTTTTTATAAAAATTAGCTGGCCTGTTGAATGTTCAGAGTGCCAGTTTTTTATAAAATAAATAGGGCTACTGTTACTTAATTTTTCTTTTCAGCATCTTCAAATCCTGTAAAATGTGATAGGTCATCATGTGGTGCCTATCAGGACTGTGTGAATGATGAATCATATTTTAATGGCTTTTACTGTACAGAGAAAAGTAAGATAAAATCACAAATAAATTGTGTGTCTAAAATATTTCCTATGAATCACCAATGTACAATCTAGGGTTGTCACTTGTAGTGGTTTACCTTTATTTGATATTATGATTAAATAAATTTCCACCAAAAAGATGCACATTATCAAAATAAACTTTTAGCATGTGTTTCTTTTTATAAGTATTATTCTTACAGTTTATAAAGGCAAGTGTAAATTGAAAAAAACAAAACAACTGAAAAGCAAACTTTGTATAACGTTTTATTGATCATTATTAGGGTTAATTTCTATTTTTTGAATTGAAAAAAAAACAACAAACAATGGAGTTAAAATGGAATTCTACTTAATTGTTTTTTCTTTGAACAGCTGCTTATAAAAGACCTACCAAGGTAGTTTTGGGTTGTAGTGTCTCAGAATTCGGTTGCTGTCCCAATCAACAGATACCTGCAACTGGATCAAACTATCGGGGCTGTCAAAAGAGCTGTGAGGTACAAAGATTTACAAATTAGACTTGCGAAATCCGTTTTAAAAATCCTCTCTAAGGAGTTATACAAAAACAATTTAGCTTATAATTTTAAGCTAATATTATGAATACTATTATATTTTAATTTAAATCTGGGGTTTCCATTCTACCATTTAAAAATGTGATTCCTTTAATTAGCTAAAATAAAAAATACAATAGCTAAGAATATGCCACATGATTTTTAAAACTGTGTACACATCTAGACCTCCACCTATAAATGCTGCAAAGATGGAATAACTCCAGCCGAGGGCCCCAACTATGAAGGCTGTGAGATTGATGGTTCTGGTGATGTACCTTGTGAAAAAACTTTATTTGGCTGCTGTGAAGATGGTGTGACTGTGGCTACTGGACCAAGAGGCAGAGGTTGTGGGGATACACCCGATTCTGAAGACAGAGTTTCCACAACCGCAAAGCCTGTGATTAAAGTTGAAACAACTATCTCCCCAGTGATAGGTTTGTTGAATTCATTTCTTTAGTTTACAGAGTCATTATAAGCAATGTATATCGAAATAATTGAATGGTTTTTCAGCAGAGTTAATAAGATGTGTTGATGCAACATTACTTAGATGAAATGGTTAAAATTTTGGCTTTAAAACTAAGCATAAATTATAATTTTTTCTAGATCAACCACTTTTTTTTTCCAAATGTTCGTGCTCATTCTTTTTTATACATAAAAAAAATTATTAGGAACAATTACTTATATATACGCTGATTTACTTTAATTGGTTAAACGACAAAACGGCCCCAGACAAAACGGCCCCAACAAATGGTGTCCAACGTAACGGCCCCGGTCAAAATGGCCGTTGACTAATAGTCAAAAATACAATGAACTGTTATATTAGTATTTTTACTCACCAATTCAGTGTCAGGTTTATTTCACAAGAAACAATAATAATGACATCACAAGAAAGAATTTAATAGCCTTTACTCGATATGGTACCAAGTCACTGTTGTTTGTTGAGAAGAAATAATAAAATAACATCACAATAAATAATTTTACAATTTCACCACTTTTTTAAGGGTGAAAAAGTTTTAAAAAAGTTTAAAATGCAAAAAAATTTCAACTTTTTTGTTAAAAAATGTAAACAGTTTGTCTGGGGCCATTTTGACCGGGGCCGTTTTGTCCGGGGCCGTTTAGATTGGTCACGACTTTAATTACATAGTCCATAACATTTTCCTTATAATATAAAATTTACCATTACAAAAGATTGAATTGACAATCCTTAATCATGGAAACTATCTGGCATCTACTCTAATTTATAAATATTTCATGTTTAGTATCAAGGCGAAACTGTTTCCCTCTGAAATGAGCTTCTCTTGTAAATTCTATTCTCCCATCAACTATGGTGAACATGTTGAAGTAAATTTTAATAATTAACTTTACAGCACCTTTTTTTTTAATCGCTTTGATCAAGCCACATTAGGTTCCACCTTATGCATTAATGCAGCTACATACAAAATTCTAGAGTGACCCAGCCTTAAAGATATTTATTGTGTACATACAGATAATAATCAGAATTTAAACTCCTAGTTAAATCCCCTTTGTTTCAACAGAAAAATGCACCGCCAATGTTACCACTGAGAGGTGCACAACAAATCGCTCAATCAAATGGAGATTTAATCGTAAGGCAGAGCAATGTGAGCGTCACTGGTGGTTTGGATGTACGGACAATGGCAATGTGTTTGACAACAAGGAAGATTGTGAATCAGTGTGCAAGAAAGGTGTCCTCATAGTTGAAAATGTGGACTTAGGTAGGAGTTTGTTTAAAGTAACAGGCATAAGCAAATCTGAAAATATACTCAAATAGACCATTAATGAATTAAAATTTTAAAAAAATACATATGTATACTTGATATAAAAAAACACTGAATTTTGATTTAAGTTATAAATGATAGAAGTATACACCTGATAAATGAAGCACTTGGTTGTTGACGTTCAGATTTCATCAACATCTGTGACATGCCAAGTGATCCAGGCCCTTGCAGAGCTAGCATCCCCAGGTACCACTACAACCCCAGAGAACGCAAGTGCATTGAATTTATATATGGGGGCTGTCAAGGAAATGAAAACAATTTTCGGACATTAGCGGATTGTCAGAAAGAATGCTTGGGAGCCGTGACAACTCCGGCACCCATTCCAGATGCAGTTACCCCTCAGTCAGGCAGAAATATCTGTAAGTTATTAGCACCTTTTTTGTGGTGCTAATTTTTCTACTGATTTGTTTACTTGCAGATCATTTACAGTGAAAAGCTTTTGAAATTGTGCCATTTTTTGTGTGGATGTTGCTCTTTGTTTAAATACATGTGGGGCTGCGAGATACCTTGCAAATAGAATACTTCCCCTAATAGAAATACTATTAACAAAGTAAATAATTCTTTAGGCAACATGTAGGTCAAACTGACTATCAAATTAAAGCTATGATAAATAAACCAGTTAAAAACGAAAAAATTTCAGTGCTAAATGAGATTTTTAAAAAAATTCACAAGCATTTTCGATGCACAATATTTTTTTTTAAAATCCTGATGTAATAAATCTGTGTCGTTATTGTGATTGAAGTAAAGAAATAGTTTGTTTCTTGCATGCATGTTGTTTGTTTCTTGCATGCATGTTGTTTGTTTCTTGCATGCATGTTGTTTGTTTCTTGCATGCATGTTGTTTGTTTCTTGCATGCATGTTGTTTCAAGTATCATGAGCAGACAGGGTGTTAAGGTCACTGTTATTATTCAGCAGGTTCTTTCAAGTTAGTAATAATTAGTAGTTAAATTGGCCAAAAATATTGCAAGCATTAACACATCCCTTTACACACATATATATGATTATATTTTCTGTACACCAACTTCTCTTTGTTCTTTGGCATGCCTGTGTGTAAAAAATTTCATTTTTTTAAATTAATGGTGGATAAGTCAAGACAAGGTTAGGAGTCTTTTAATAAATATCTATTTCTGATATGGCTCTCATAACTGGCATTAGAAATGCTTGGAACATGAAGAATATTTTTTTGGTTGATTTTATTCCTATTTTATTTAACATCTCAGTAACTTTGGCTGGTGAGTCATCACTTCAAGCTGACCAAGACATCAAACTGACCTGTTCGGCCATTGGAAGATCACAGGTGAAGCTAGAGTGGTTCATAAATGGTAAGCCAGTTTCCAGTGACAGGAATGTGCTCTTGAAAGGTCGAAGTTCAGTGGCCTCAAAAGGCTATCAGCAGGTTTCAGAGTTGATCATAACCAGTGCCCAAGTGGAGAACTCTGGAACGTATTACTGCAGAAGTTCTTCTGGTGAAGTAGAGAGGATTCTTATATCAGTTAGGGCATCAGGTAGGCATCATTATGATAATATTATTTTGTACCAAATAAAGTTCATATTATAAAATTGAATAGGAATTTTGAAACTTTCTATGCCAGTTAATTAAATGTTGACCAGTTACATAGAAATCATTGAAAGGAAGATTTTACCTAGACAAATTAACATAAGAGTTAAAGAGTGAAACAATTTTAAAAATTCGTTGATCTCTTTTTGGAGGTGGTTATAAAAGTTAATGTTAATGTTGATGTTAATGTGTCCAAACTGACTCTTGATTGTTATCAAATGATTTTTAAATTATGATAGTTTTAAAATGTAGAGATGCATCATAACCTTTAAATATCAAATTTAAGTTGTATATATTTTTTTCATAACTGCAATCTAAGACTTATAATTTTGAGAATTTTAAGTTTGTTACAAATCAAAGTTTCAGTTAAAAATTTTTATTTAAAAATAATATCCTAATAGGTGAAATTTCGACAAGGACAACACCAACTTCAACAAGAATAACATCAACTGCAACGGAAGTACCAAGGAGTTTTAATAGTTCAAGTTAGTTGTTTAAAATAATCAATTTAAATTTTTCATTTGTCTTCAAGGACTGTAGAAAGTAAAGAATATTTTAAATGATTTTTTTCCCTTCTTAATTAGGAGAACTTTTTATTTATTTTATTGACAAAATCACTGTTATCCTTAGTGATCTTTGTTATCCTTAAAGAAATAAAAAAAACTTATTAATATAAATATTATATTTAATAAATATTTAATCAAAATAAGTCTTGAGAAAAATGGTTAAAAGATTGTAACTATTTAATTTAAAATTAAAACATTTCAGCAATAAATTATGTTAACATTCTACTCTTGTTGTAGTATCAATGAGAGGAGAATCAAATGTTGAAACTGGTTCAACTATTAGCATTAGCTGCAGGGCATCAGGACCTCGACGACCTTCAGATATAAACTGGCTTATCAATGGCTATAGAGTTCGTACAGAGCAGGGAGGTCCGTCAGTTAGTACTTACCAAGATCCAAGGTCAAGGAATGCTCTAATCAGTGATCTCACAATACGGAATGCAGAGTCGAAGGATGAAGGAATCTATATTTGTAGAAGCATTCCATATAATGACATGAATAAAATGACAGTTGCAGTTAAAGAGAAAACAGGTTTGTAAACACAAGGACAACTAGTAGTCGTAATCAGATTCGGGTTTAAGCCTCTCCTTGCCTCATCAACTAAAATGTTTTGATGGACCAATATTTTCTTATAATTTTAAAAGTTAAGCAAAAAAAAACAAAACTTAGTAACTCTTTAGCAATTAAAATTAACGCCTTATTTTCCAAATGTGCAATCCTGGTCAGTTTTTTAAAAAAGATGTGTTTTATGTATCCTGCCACATAATAAAATCAGTTGTAAGGGTAGATAACCTAATTATAAATCACTTAACTACCCATTTTGTCAAAAAAAATAAGTCTTCTTTTTAAAAATATCTTATTGTTTGTTTCTACTTAAATGAAGAAGTTATAAGAATTAGAAGATAAGTATAGCATGCCCATCTTTTGAAATAATTATCAAACATAGATGATACAATTTATGCATTAGACCACAATTATTTTCTTGTACTTTTGATAAAAATAAACCAGCTGTTATTACCTACTGTAAGTACGGCGCACCACGGTTGTAGCCGGCGCTCCACGGTTGTAAATTATGATTATGTGTTAGTAGGTTAAGATGGTTTATGCTTCTAATTCATTTATGTGTGGTTTTAGCTATTATAACTCAAATCATTTCTTAATCTAAATACTCATGGGTTAGCCAATATTTGTATAAGCTGACGCCTGAAAATTGATTCCAAAATGTAAATTTTTATAAATATTTTTAAAAAAAAATTATTGATTTATTATTTTGTGTAGCAACACCAGATCTAGCAGGCACAGTTACATCCCTTGTGACATCGTCCAATGATCCAGCTGGTAAGAGAAAACCATAATCCAATATTAACTCAGATTCTGCTAATGGTTTATTTAATTTTTACATCTAATTATTACTTTCATTTTAAATGAATTACTCGGGTTTTCCAGACTGAAAAAAACCCAACTCATTCACTCAATACAACGACAGATATGTTGTTCTTTCCAAATGAAAAAAGTAAAAATTCTGTTCCCCATTTACTACTCTAAATGTCTCAAAAATAATTCTGCTTAAGTTTTCTTTCCATAAAACTTTAGTGTTCTTATTGCCCGTCCCCCCAGCAGTAAATGCAAAAATGCTGATTTACTCACTTTCTAATAAGATATTGTGCATCTTAAGTGCACCACAGCTGTCTTGACCAATAATAAATAAATTATCAAATAAGGTTCTAAATGATATCATAAAAAATGGGTGCCTTAAAATAATCTTGACATTAAGAGATATCAGATCATTTTTGCTAAATTAGATTTTTAAAACTTATTTAATTTATGTATTGTAAATGGCATTTTTAATTCAAAAGCTACAAAATGACTAAAAATACTAAAATTTAACATTGAGGATTATTGAATTTGTACATTTCATCTTTTTGATAGTTGTTTGCAGACAAGAAGCTGTAGCAGGAAACTGCTATGCTAGCTTCAACCGCTGGTTCTATGATCACAAAGAAGGATCATGCAAACAATTTGTATATGGTGGCTGTGGTGGTAACAGAAATAATTTTGAAACACAACAACAGTGCAACAACTTCTGCAGTTTCCAAGGTAATTAAGGCCCTGTTGGCATGATTTAATAGCTAAGTTGATCAATTAAAAAAAAAGCAAGTAGTAATGAACTTTTGGAAGCAATACAAAAATGTATACACTTTTTAAACAAAAAATAAATTTTGTGTGGATACAACCTGTTTTCTTTCAAAGATATCTAAGGTCAGCATGATCATTATCAATTTTTTTATTTCAAAATAAGGATCTAAAGAATTTTTTTCTTTCTTTGTAAATTCATTTTTTTCCCCTTCAATCTATAAATATTCACTTTTAAAATCAATTCTGTCTCTAATGATGCATAGTTACATGACATATATGCATGATGTTTGAACTTTAAAATATGTTCAGATTTCTTGAGTTTAATACATGTAGTTAAAAAATATCAGATAAAATAGGCATATGGTATTTTTAAATTACTTCTTTTATTGGATTAGGTTAAGAATCTGATCTTATTAACAGCTTATGACAATAAATGCAAAGTTATTTATTTTCCTGTACCATAGCAGTAGACTCATGAGGTTAAAGAAAAAAAAATATTTTCATATGTTACAAGCTGCCAATGGCACCTCTCAGCTTCAAATTCCAAAATATCACTCCTTAGAACAGACAAGCACACATCAAGTCACAAATATGTTTGTGTGCTTGTGTATGTGAGTTTGTGTGTGTACTTAAAAAAGTGAGAAGGTTTTAGTTTATTTTTTTTTGTTCCTCAAATGTTTCTATCTCATATTTAGGGATATTAACCAAACTTGCGATACATATCAATCATGATCCAGAATCAAATTAGTTATTTTAAAATAATTTTAATGGGACAAAATTTACATTTTAACTCTATTAATTATCAAAAATATTTTCTTTGACCCTCTTTTGAATTTAATGAAGAAATATTGTTAAAAGTTTTGCTGTTTGTTGTAGATTATTTATATAATAAAATATGACTAAACAGAAGAGTCATTTGTCAGGAGTGTCTGGAAGTTAAATGGTAGTGATTTAAATTTATATTAAATTTAGAATTTCCAATTTAATTTGAAGTTTTTATTGCCTAAGCTATAAGCACAATAGTAGGTTAACAGCAAAGTTAATGTTTTCTTAATATTTTGAGATCTGATGACAAAAGATGTTAGCATACTCTTTATAATCTCACTGTAGAACAGGATCCTAGGAGAACAGTTCAGCATGCTCTGATCTTTAATTTAAAAAAAATCTTTAGATTTTTATTAGTTTTCTTTGTCATCACTTTCAATGATTTATGAGGACTATTCCATACATTTTAATTCAGTAGCTTCAAAAGAGCACACTACTCCAAGGGATTTACTTCTGTTCCATCCATAATGGGAATGAGTGAATTGGATCCTATAGAAAAAAGATATTACAAAATGTTCTTTAAAATGTGTGTTTTGTAGGCAAAAGATAGAGTTTTTATGTTTTACTTAAGGGAGATACTTTTTTGTGCCATCCTAAAGGTTTAACTAAATGGATGTAAAAATTGTTCTAAATTGTGATCCGTTGCAAGGCTGCATACTTGGCTTGTTATTTAGATATAATATTATCATGAAAAAACCCACAAAGGGCAGTCTGGTCTAGTTGCCAATTTTTCCCAGACCCATGTGATGGGTCTTGTCCCTAAGGAAAGAAAAAGTTTTTTTTTGTAAGTTCTCAAAATATCCATGTTAGTTTTATGTATGAATGGTAATTTTAATTTTTCAGAAATCTGTCAGAAGCCCAAATATGTTGGACGGTGCCGTGCTGCCCTGCCCCGATTTTATTTTGACAGCCAAACACGATCTTGTCAAGAGTTCACATACGGTGGCTGTGAGGGCAACTTAAATAATTTTATTTCCAAGACAGCATGTGAGAGAAGATGTGCCAACCATAAACCTGGCTTTGTGGGGACTGAAGTGGTGGTCATTGACCCCAGGCAGTCAATAGATCAGGATGTTTGCAATATGGAAAGGGGCAGGGTTGGTATAATATGTTAAAAAATCTTTTTGAACCATCTATCTGAGACTGTCCTAGATTAGATAATACAACCATCACAGATTGCAAAATTCTAGCATGGGCCCTCAACCCTGGAAAAATTTGAATTTACATTTTATTTTATTTGTTAAGAATATTTTTAATAAAAACATGAAACTTTAATTTAACAATATTTATCTTTTAGTTGAACAAAATAGAAGGAGTTATTAAAAATTATTTATAAAATTAATTTATTATAAAATGGAAATAAGAAAAACCAAAGGAAAGACATCATAAAATGCTCCTTAGACTAAAAACCATTGACTGTGAAAATAGATGACGACATGGAGATGCATACCCTTAACTGTTTGCATAGAGTGGACTAGAAATTTTAATGGTAAAAGATTGTGAACAAAACTTCAACAGAAATATCAATGGGCCAGGAGTATTCATTATATTTCTTTTGTGTTAATTGGTATTACTGTTTCAATTTCCATTACTATCTTAATATCACACTTATTAGCACTTTTTTTAACCTCTATACATTATATTACAGACACAAAACCTTAATGGTATTGTATATCGTCCTTCCAGGGAACATGCAGTGACTACCAGGTAAAATGGTACTTCAGTTCCAATCGTCAGCATTGTGCACGTTTTGTTTACACTGGATGTGGCGGCAATGGCAACCGTTTTGACAATGAAGAGGACTGCAAGAGCAAGTGTGATAAGAGGCAAGAGATCACCCAGATTCAACCTAGTACAGTGGAATCTAACATTATTCCTGGCGCTGGCACCAGTAAGTGTTCCTTTATTTCTTGATGATACATATAAGTTGATTATATTTATAGTCACTTTAACGTTTATATTTAGATAAAAAATAATTAACACTCATATTTGTCTTAGTTCCATGTGTTTTGACACAGGGATTATTTGATCACTGACCACAAAATGTTAAAATCACTATTATAATTATTGCTCTTATGGAACTATTTGTCATGTAATGAAAAAATTCAGTACCAACAGTGAAAAACATTCCAATATGCAATAATACTGAATATGAAAATGACCAATATAGCATAACCATGCAAACAGTAAACTCTTAACATTTAATAGTTTTGACCTGACCCTTTGACCAGTAGGATCTGTTATCCAAATAATGTGACTACAGTTTATTTTACCCTTAAGTGCATAATTTTTATAAAAGGACCAGTAAGATGATATTGCACTTAATAGTGGGAATTTAGACAACATTAAACGCATACTCTAATTTTTCAGGTTTATCTTAACCTTAATCCTAACCAGGGGTCAAACCATCTGGGGCTTACCAATGAAGATCAAACTGCTTTGGGTCAAATGTCCTGTCAGCATTTTTCTCTCTCTGTTAGACAATTTAATTAAAATGAATTCATATTCAGTTCCTTCTTATTGTTTTTTTCAGCTGCCTGTACCCAGGCAAAAGACAGAGGCAATTGTGATAGATGGGTGATCAATTGGTACTTTGATACAAGCAGGGGAGTTTGTGATCGGTTTTATTATGGTGGATGTGGGGGAAACACTAATCGTTTTGAGAATGAGGAAAGCTGTAAAAGGGCCTGTATTGCCGGTAGGTGTAAATCTGAATATTTTCTAAACTAAAAGTCTAAATTTTCATTATGATTATGAATTTCAAATTAATTTTTTTTCTGTTATGGTAGATTTACACTCTTCCTTTTTTTTATTTGTGTGGTTTTTACTAGTTTAAGCATAAATAAATACCTTATTAAATAACACACTTGATAGAAACCAAGTCAGAGAGATCATTTTCGGTTTGGTTTGCAAAGTAAAAATTTACATTCTTGACCATCTTTATTTGTATAATCCATCCCCTGTTTCATAAATTCACAGGTCAGGTTAACAAAGAGACAATAACATAGCTGAATAGAATTTATGGCATTTGAAATGTCCTTCTATTTAAATTTTCTCCCTATTTTGTTCAGCTACTACACCTAGACTTGCAATAACCACAACTCGGCCAGCGTCCTGTGTTTATTCAGCATTTGGATGTTGCCGGGATGGACTCACAAGAGCCGTCGATCGTCAGAAGTCCAATTGTTATGGTATTAGATTTTAACAGGAGGCAGTCTTGGATTTTATTAAGATTGTTTAATTTTAAACTAATAAATACAATGTATTTAAAATGCTCAAAATGTGTTTGTCTTAAACGTCCCTTGTCTCTTTTAGGTGGATCGTTTTTTTTCTTAAATAATTATGTAGTTAGCTCATTTGATTTGAATTATTTTTAACCAAAGTGATATCTTGTTCGTTCTATATCTGTCCACCTTTTCTAACTAAAATTTAAATATTGTTACTTAATTTTTTTTAATGAGTAATAGGTTTTGTATGCCATTCTGTTGTACTAATATAAATCCTTGAGTCAATTCTACCAACATTTTGGAAATTTCAGAATCCAATGTTATTCAGCCAGGCACAGCTGGAGACCACACTCTGATCTATGCTGAGTCAGGGGCAGACACTTCCATTCGATGTCTTTTACGTGGAACACAAGTTCAGTGGTATAGAGATGGGTAAGACTTGTTGCAACTCTTTGAAACCAATAGAAATGTATAATCTATAACTCTTTATTAGGTAAAAAAATCAAGTATAGCTTAACTTTTGGATCTCCTGTCATTATTCTTGTGATCCAGCTTTAAAGATGTAAAATCTGCAAGGCAATGAAGCATAGTGACAATTTTTTAAATTCAGATAAAAATTTACAGAAGGAAAATAATAATGAATTATAATGTATGTAATCAAAGCTTATTTTTATTATTAAAAGTATTTTTTGTCTAAAATTTTTAGTAGATTGTAAGTTTATGCATTTCTTCTGTAATTGTTTGGTGAAAAAAAGCTAGGAACTAATAAATATCAATTTGTGCAAGGAAGTATTTTTTTAACTATAGAAATCTAACAATATCAAAAGTAATTTTTTGTTTGGGTTAATGAGTGAGAATCTGGTAATTTTGATTGAGCTGAAATTATAACATGTCATACTGTCATTAAGATGTTGATATTTGTTTGAACTTAAAGGTTCCTACTATCATCAAGCCAAAGATTTCAAATATTTCCTAATGGAACTCTAGTCCTCAAAGCAGTTACAGATGATATGGCTGGATTTTACGCCTGCAGAATTTATGAAAACAACCTTCCACGATTAGAGAGGTACAAAGTGGAGATAAGTGGTAAGTTCCTTGATGATCAGGACCGCTGTAAAAGTGGCATAGTAGATAAAATAACAACAACAAGGGCCAGAAATATTTTTGGTTAGATATCTCATTCCTTTAAGTAATGATTCATTGGGGCAATATAAAGTGAACCAGTGTTTTTTGTTTTTTTAAATAGCTATTTATTTTTTTAAGATTAATTTCTTTGACATACTAAAATTTTAAGAATTTTAATTTAAAAAAAATTATATTTAAAAAAATGTTTATAAAATTTGGATGAAATATATTTTTAGTCATGAGACATGTTTAAAATCTGTGTTTTCAGCTCCATTGACCATCCTTCCTGGACCAGCACTCATGAGTTTTAAGCCTGGAAGCAGGGCCTTCTTACACTGCCAGGCTATTGGCACCCCACAACCCAGATTGTCGTGGTCCAGGAATGGAAATGTCTTGATCAACAATAATCAGCATACTATCTTTGGTAATGGCACTTTGATAATCAACAATGTTAAGCTGCAAGACTCTGGGGACTACCAGTGCACTGCAGAAAATGGAGTTTCTCCTACACAGAGGAAAAAAGTAATACTCAACATTAAAGGTATGTAGATAATGGATCTATCACTATATTTAAACAAAAATAATATACAAACCTGGATAATTTCTGAATGACGAAATTTATTTTACATTTTAATTAATTGAAGCTGATGAATGAGAGAGCATGAAAGTATAAATTATTATTCATTTATTGTATATGACAGTGGTGGCGAACCTTTTTTGGGTCGCGTGCTCAAATTTCAACCAAAATCCACTTATTTATTTAACAAAGTGCCAATACTCTAATGAAACATGAAAATGAGGGTAGGCTTAGCTGGTTTGATTAAAGAATTAATATTTAAGTTGTGTGCCTGCTGATTAGGCTCTGTGTGCTGATTGTGGCTTGCGTGCCATAGGTTTGCCCTCACTGGTATATAATATATTAATATCAAAAAGGTTTTGATGAGTTATCGGCCTTACCAAGTGTATTTCCAGTGTCTCAGGGTGCTTTTTGGCTTATCAATCATGCAAGTATTTATTGGAAATCCTGCTAAAACAGAATATTTTCCCCTCAGGACTCTTTAAAAATATGTACAATTATTTTTTTAGATTGCAAAAACTGCTACATATGTGGTTCCACTCTTCAGTCAGTTTGCAATGAAGTTTCATAGCTATTTCCTGCTTTGTTTAATTCCCATGCTTATTTACTTTCATTTTGGTAATTCATTAGTAAAGTTATAAAATGAAACTTTCACCATACTTTTACTTTTAAATGGCAAAAAATATATAACTTTGTTTCTTTAAAAATTATATTTTTGTAACTTTAAGGGAATAAGCTTTTTTTCATAGCTTTGTTAAATTAAATTTTCTTCTTGTACATTAGCAACTGTTGAAGTGGATATTGCAAGTCACAAAGGAATATTTTTAGAAGGGGAGAAGATCCAGCTTTCTTGTAAAGCAACAGGTTATCCTACTCCTACACTTGAATGGGTGAAAGATGGAAAAATTATTCAGTCAGATGACAGTATCAAAGTTCATGGAGGTGACCTTATCATTAAATCAACCACTATTGAACATTCTGGAATGTATAAATGCATTGCAAGAAATGATAAGAGTCAAGCAGAAGATATTACAACAATACAAATTCAATTGCAAGGTAAGCACTTTGTTTAATGAATGACAACATAGAAACCTTCAATTAAAAATTTAAAAATATATTTTTCTTAAAATTTAAGACGCCGAAATATTTTATTCAGATTTATGATAATGAAATAAACTTCCTCCTGTGTAATCAATAATTTAAAATTTATTTTAATTTGTTGTGAAAAACTTCATTTGCATTTTCAATATTTACACATTTTAATAAGCCATCTTTAAGTGGAGCATAAGTACAAAACTGCTTAAACATTTTCTTAATCTAATAATTAAAGCTAAAAACAATTTTTTTTTATCTATAGAAAAAAAAGTATGTTTTCTAAAACTTCCATGCAAGTAATTCAAATAGTGTTTCTTCTTGAATGTCATTCCACAGCCCCACAGAATGACTGCCAAGATACTCTGTCACCATTAAAATGTCGTACAATAGTAAAGGCCAGGCTGTGTGGCATCAGAACATTCTCGGTCTCATGTTGCAAGTCTTGTCTTGTCTGGTTATGATCTAAAGAAAAAGTGTGGCAACAACTGCCTAAGTTTGTTTCAAATATTAGATATGTTGATATTATCCCATAAAAGTGACCTTACCTGAAATAGGAAGAGAGATGCTAATTCCAATTGTTTAATTCAGACCTAGTATTCAGGCATTCTTGTAACACTTTTTGAATTGATATTTTGGAATAAATTTATAGTTTTACTTTTGTATTTGTTCGTCTCTTTATAATCCTGAATCTTAAAGAAAAAAAAATTAAATCAATATATAAATTTGCTTTATAACTTAACCTATGAATTTTTTTAATAAAAAAAGCTTGTTTTGAACATGCATGCTTGATTCTTTGTGTGTGTAAAAAAAACAAATATTTTAAAACTTTCCATATTAACATCCATTTATATGAGATTCACATTTTATTTATATGCTGATGTTGATAAAAAAAAATATCTGAAAAATAATTGTATGCATTCTTGAAGTATTGCTTGACTAGTTTAGTTCTAGTATGTACATCCTTGTCAATTGATTGGTTTTATCTATTTCCTGACAACAGATAGGAATTTATGTATGCTACTGTTTTTGAGTGAACCAAAACTGTTTCCTATTGTACTTTTACTCAGTACATGAAATTTGAATGGGTAAACATTTTTTTTTAAAGTGGTATTTGATTTGATATGTAAAGCTGGGTTGTGTTCTGAGCATGCAGTTTGTTTGGAATTTTCAAGGATCATTCTGCCATCAAATATCTAATATTTTTCTTTGAACTTTTATGTTGTTCTTCTACCTTTGTATGATCAACAATAGAATCAAGATTCCACTCTCAAGTATGTCGTTTTCCTCTTGTAAATTTGGTGCTCCTTATAATACTTTAAATATATATATACATGTATTCTTAACATTTCCTATATCTATTATATATATAGTTAATTCTAGGATTATTAAATTGTTCATTATAAAGATATAGAATACAAAATAAGGTGTCTTCCACAAGTGGCTTTGGTAAATTTTTACCTGCAATTTGTGATGGATCCTACAGGAAAGTTATTGTGAAAATTTAGCCTGGTTTGTAGGATAGTTTAAAAGATGTATTTATTTTATTTTGTACATGTATTTATCCTTTTTTAAACAAAATTAGTATTTTATTCTTACATCCTTTGCCATAAAAAAATTAATAAAATATATACTATTTTCAGTACTTGTTACGTGTTAACAAATTCTTCTATGCAAGTTTCATTTAAAATTAATTAAGCAGGCCTATTTTAACTTGTGAAATTTTAATGTCTAGGATTAGAAATCAAAAGCATACTTAAGTACCTCCTAACTAAATTAATACTGGCATGGTTAAAGGGGAACTAACAGCTTTATATGCTTTTGAATAAGAAGACCAGAGTATTTTTTTTTAATTTAAAAGGTCACATGATATTTATATTTATCTTATCTTATCTATACAGACGCTCCTTCAATGCAGAAGATAGTTGCGTCCACAGACCATGACAGATGATCTGTTGGCAAGTGATGCAGCGTTCACACGCCATGGCTTTGTGGGTTCCACGCATTACCCAGCCGCCTAACTACATGTAGTATTAGGTACCCATTCGGAGCGGGGTGACTCAAGGACGCCCCGGGAACAAACCCTTGCCTTCACACGGATTCGAACCCGTGACCATCGGTACGACAGTCCAGTGCGCTGCCACTCGACCACCGATCAAGTCCTTGTTTGTATTTATCATAATTGAATTCCTAATAACTGTATTCATATTTATAACAGAAAGCAGCATGTAGGTACATTTAATTTTTTTTTAAAGAATAAAAATAAATTGAATGTATCTTTCCAAATTTTATTTTTATAAGCATTTGACACTTACTATAGGAAAAAAATATTTTAAAAGAAAACAAAATCTTCAAAAGAAAAACAAACTTTAACAAAATTCAGAATAAAATGACTGTTTACTGGATGAAATGTATGTCTTTACATAAATAAACTGTTTAACTGTGTGTACAGTATCACTAAGTAAAATTGTGTACATCAAGCACCCAAAAAATGCTATGTAGCTGCTTTGTATCACTAAAAATTAGGAATAGCATAACTTGAATAAATGAAATAATTTGCTTCTAATTTGTGAGAGTTCAATTGATATATTGCTACTCCCTGCCTTTTGAAATAAAACATGCTATCAAAATCCACAGATGCACGCACACAAGTAGTATACATTTTTTCTAAAGAATAGACTACTTAATTGGAAAACAAAGTCTACAAAATTGACAAAGAAATTCTATATCCTAATTTTTTCTTTTGATTATGTATTCCAAAAGTGAGTTTTAGAGAAAATGTTCTCAAAATTGAAACAATTTTAAAAAACATACATAATCTATCAATATTTCAGTGGCAAGAATGGGCCAAACTTTTTCTAAAATAGTCAATCTCCGTCTACCTTTTCATAACTGCTTTCTGGCTATTCATTGAGTGGTCCAGGTGAGATTTATCAAAGAACTGTGACTGTAATTTGAGAATCCCTTGTGTAATGAAAGCAACTTTCACTTTTTTCTGAAGGTTTCCTTTAGCTTATTTCAATGACATCCCTCTAGTCAAGCACTTAAACATTTATTACACAGAGACAGGAAAATGTCAAATGTAAGAAAAAAATTATGAGACACAAAATATAAATTAAAAAAAAACACAATCAAAAGAAAAAATAATAATTTGGTTTTGTCATTATTAATATTATTACATATGGGCAGCTCTGTATTTAACAATCACTAATTCAACAATACAAATTATACAGCGATTCAAATTGAAAATTAATCATCAAGAATATAAGTCTTTGACTTTTAAAAAAAAATCTTTATCCTTTCTAGTTTGATTTAATAATAAAGGGTAATTTGAGAAAATGATTAAAAGCTTAAAACATTTTTGTTTAAGCAACTCAGGACACTTAGGTTTGATTGACGCATCTTGAACGAGGCATTAGCCATTACCTCACCTACCATCTCACCTCCTCCCAGAGAAACACACACTGACACACACTTTAGTGTCTTTAGAAAATAAGCTTTAGTTTAAGTAATGCCAACATGTCAAAATTTACCTTATATTATTTTATCTGTTACAGATGCTCCTTCTATACCGACGATTATTGCGTCCTACGCTTACAATTATTTACAATTAAATTATTTACAAACTAATATATAAATATAGTTATGTACAATATTACACAATATGATATAATAATTTTCAAATCATTGTTGCAACAATTTCTATCACACAAATGCTTCCCCCCACCCCACTCACCCCCACACACAAGTTTTAAATTTATTTTACAGTCTCATATTGTTTTCCTCTAGCCTTTCGTCCAACCTTCCAGATTGCCACCATCTTACTCACACGCTCGATTCCTCACTAGTTCACCAACGTCACAAAACTTCAACTCAGCCATGTCTTCAAATAAAGTCTAAGTCAGACTTTCTTCCGAACTGCTGCCATCACGTTTTCTTCTTTTCCTTTTTCTTTTCCTGGATACTCTTCTCTGTTAAAAAAATATATATTAAAATTTAAATTTTTAAAAAAAAATGAGATCCGATGAATATCTCGTTATATCACGGAGACCGACCGGTACGCGAAATGTTACACCGACGTAAATGTTGATTTCATTGTAACACAAATCGATCCGCGCGCAACGGAAAGAGACGCTACGGCACAAGGCATGTTTGCTGAGAAATTAGTTCCCTAATGTTATTTACTAACGGTGAGGAGGTGGGATACTGCCTGGTACCTACCGCTGTTTTGATTTTCATATTTAAAAAAAACAAACATCAACATCATCTTATTAAAATAATTCAAAGCTTATCTTAAAATCTTGTCTATAAAACGATGCCGTACAATCTCAAACGTAGGGCTGCCCATTTAACACAAACCTACCATTTAGGGGCCGTCCATAAAGTACGTCACGCTATTTTTGACCATTTTAACTCCCCCCTCCCCCTGTCACAAACTGTCACAAATCTAGCTCCCCTAAAGTACGTCACACTTTTGGAAAAAAATATTTTTTGATAACAAAATTATTAAAATTTAATACAAAAAACCGCGACGTCACACATGGCCTGATCCCCCTCCCCCCTTGTCACAAACTTTCACACTTTCTTACACCCCCTCCCCCCTCAGGAGCGTGACGTACTTTATGGACGGCCCCTTAGTGGTCATTTTTATGTAATTGTTTTATTGTCTTATATAATTACCAATTCAAAAATGAAAAAAAAACAACAACAACGAAACATGGTTCAAACTTGTGCACTGTGTGTGACTGTGACAATCACGTTCCAAATGAAATGACTTTAACGTGGTAGTATTAGTGGCCGCTTACATTTGCATTTGTGTCCTGCTGGTTAAACTCTTGTTTTGTTCTCTTGACACTGTTTTGTTTTTAAAATAAAATTTTAGCGTGCAATTGAGATGAACAAACATTAATTTAGAGGAAACGAATAAAACAGAAACGGTTATCATACTGCCTTATCCTGCAGTTACCCATTAAATACTGTTAATGTATCAGAAAATAAGAACTTTGATTTATTTTTTTAAACAAGGAAACCCTCATTAAGGCGTATTTGACATGAAATGACCTTCTAGCCTTTCAGTTTAACTTTCAACGCAAACTTACGAGAACATGTAGCAGGCAAAAGCAAGAATGAATATCACAAATCCACAGACCACTGCTGCAATAATAATCCCGACGCTGTTTTCTGGCTCACTTTCTGTCTTTGGTTTCCAGTTCTCTTTAAGGCTTGGGGCTGAGATACATAGAGGAATCGTCATAACAGAGCAGATATTTATGTAAGATAGAGGCAATGTTCCCTCTAAGGTTCGTAGGTTCGTGTGAAAAGTAAAAAAAAACAAACAATATTTAACAAAACTTGCTGCGCGGTAATTCTAAATTGTTGCGCGGTGTCGGTCAGATACATGCGTGGCCGCGCAGCTTAAAGGTAACATTGAATATAATATATACATATGGATGGATGGAACAGATATAATATGTACATATGAAAGGATGGTCATAGAAAAAAAAACATATGTGAGACTATACATATGGAAGGATGGTCGTCTATGGGCCGTCCATAAATGACGTCATGTAATTTTGACCGATTTTCACCCCACCCCCTCGTCACGCGTCGTCACTAAACGTTAGACCCCCCTCCAATAATACAATTTGAAAATGAGTATGTTTCAAATCACTTTTTTTCATTTAAGTATTTATTTAGTGTGTGTCTACATTGTAATATCGTAATACACGTGAAGCTATGTAAAACGGGATTAAATAAATTGTAAGCCAGTGCTTCTCAAACCGTTTCGTATTAGACGACCGGCAGGAATTTTTTTTAATGCATTTCACCAGCTACCAGTGCATTGTTTTGACGTGATTTTCCATGTACTGACGTGATATCAAAATGAGCCCCTACATGGCTTAAAGCCCTATAAGATTAAGTATGAATTCGGCTTGTTTTGAATAAAAAATTTTTTTTTAATTTGTTTGGTTGCCAAGGCATAGTAAGACAGCTAATGAACAATGCAGCGGTAATGTCAAAAACCATTTGATGTGATTATCCTTCGCGATTAAGCTCGCGAATGTGACTAGTGATATTTCAAGGATCATTTTATTGTTGATAGACCTAGAATATATAGATACAGGAGGATTCCTCAAATTGATATTGATCTTATAATGACAGTTTTCCTGCTAAGTATATGCACATCAAAGGAATTTGATCTAAAATTACCACATTGATATCAAATCTCATGTTTTCTAAAAAAATATTTGGTATGCGCTGGAAGAGGAATAGGACGAGTACTGTCTGTAGGCTACGAACCCCACATTCGTGCAGGAAAGTTTGGTGTCATCTTGTGCGTCGCAAAATACAGGAATACTACAAGCTGAAGACTGAAAAATACTATGACATTAATAAAATATCCAATATTATCATACCTTTTTACTCCGAAGCCTACGAGTTTTTTGTTTGTGTGTGCGTGTGTATGTTTTGGTTGTATGGACGAGGCGTGTTTAAATTGTTGCATTCTTTTGTGGAATTTATAAACTAATGAAAATACATGGCTACCGCTATCGGGCGGGTAACCGAGGGGTATGTGACCAGCGGTAAATTATCTCATTTGGGGTAAAAAGGGAACTCTTGGCGTTTGACCAAAACCCAATCGAACAATTATATCAAACTTAAAACGGTTATAATTGTATCAAATAGATTCCCCCCACCCCCCCCCCAAAAATAATTGGATATTCCGTGTCGTTTTGACTTTAAAAATCTATACATAATCCTATTCAGATCATTTTTAGACACTTGTAAAACTCAACAGTTTCATTTTCGCTAAGGACGCTCCCCAGATCCCCGAGTCATGTGAGCAGGACCTCGAGTCTGGGGGTGGGGGGTATCGCACACAGAAACTTGTATATTTTGGGATAACGGGCAAAAAAGTTCGCCGACTACTGCCGTGAGAGAACCAAACGGAGAGGCGGTGACATCACAAATGCTTTGATGTCAAATCAAACGACGCAGGTAACAATTTAGTACATTCTCATGGGTTCTCCAACTTAAGGATTATAATTAGATTTAATTTTCATTTCTTGATAACTTACGCCGACCGGCGTCTGATGGCCTACCGACCGGCACTTTGAGAAGCACTGATTTAATTATTTTTTTTTAAATAGAAAAGAAAAAAAGTCATTAAATAAATTGTAAATGACCAAAAATTTCAGTGGAAGTTTTATTAAAAGTTACCTTTTTGATGTTACGTCACATTTCTTCAACCCCCTTCCCTCCCCCTCGTCACGCATCGTCACAAAAGTGTGACCCCCTCCCCCCCCCCAGGTGCGTGACGTCATTTATGGACGGCCCCATAGAAGAAAACAAATATGTGAGACTATACATATGGTAGGATGGACCAGATACAAGTACAAATGGAAGGATGGTCATAGCAGAGCAGAATTATGGAAGAACGATCATAAAAAGCACGAGTTTAGAACTGTGTGTTATTGTTTGAAAAAGGAGGACATTAACAGTGTTGATTATTGTAAAAGACATCAACATTATGCAGCGTTAATTTAAAAAAAAATGTTCTCCTTTTTAAATCCATTACTCGTGCTTACGTTTTGTTTTAATGCACGTCTATATGAGTTACATTATTAAAGGATAAAAACAACGGTTAGCGTATAGGTTTTTTAGTGCATTATTGGGGCAAGGCGTTATCCCATAAATGAAAAGGTGGCTCTTAGCTTCTACTTCTTCTTCTTCGTTCTCAAAATCTTTTGATAGAGGATTTAGATAGCAAGTCCTATATTTGTGATGAACTGCGCTGTGGCTGTCAGTTGTTCCAGTCCACCATAGAGTTTGTCATCGAGGGTAGCTTCCTGGGGCCATATGTCTGTCCGGGTATGGTGGTACAGAGGGCAGTTTTGCAGAACATGTTGCACATTTTCCGCTGCTATCCCGCAGGGGCACATTTCGCTTTCTCCAATTCGAAGTTTGCGGAACATGTGTTGCCTTAGTTTGTTGTGGCCCGTCCTTAGCCTGAAAATGATGTTTTGTGATTTGCGGGGGAGTTTGAAGTATGCATCACTTTTTGGGTGGTTTTCTTTGAGCTCGGACCATCTTTCAAATTCACTTCTTTTGAGCATTGCTTTGATTTCTTCGTGGTGTAGAGATGGCTCTGCCTGGTTTTGACTGCCTCCAGTTTTTGCCAAGGAGTCAGCAGTGTCATTTCCTTCAAGTTCCACATGTCCAGGGACATTATTGGGGCAAGGCGTTATCCCATAAATGAAAAGGTGGCTCTTAACAATGAATATAATTGTATTACTAAAAATCTTATCGGACAACAGTTAGCCGTTTAATTACCAAAGTAGCATATTTTTTAAAATATAAAAATAAATACAAGACGTTTAGTAGAAATTGGAATTTAAACTGCTTGTTAGAGAAATAAAGTGATCACAATTTTTAAAAAAAATAAAAAAATTTGCGAATGTTTATTTTTGTATCTTTTAATCTTGAAAAAATGAACCTATAAAATTATATAAAAATTATTAAACTCATAAAAGAGTATTCCGATACTAAGGTTTTCGTTTTTTTAATATATTTTAATTTAACTTTAAGTTTGTTCTCTCACTGCGAACAGTTAATGAAAGTCGTTTTATTCGGAAATTAGCGTGGCAAAAGAAAAAAAGTAGCACTTCTGTCTTTACATTGATGAGTTGCATTTCTGACGGCTACAGGGGAAATTACTGCCCTTCCCGGTTGGCAAAGCCCCTAGCTAGGCCACTAATAATAAGATCTAATGACTCTAAATATCTTATCTATACAGACGCCCCTTCTATGCAGAAGATAATTGTAGTTAATCTCTAATAAGATTCACATGCCACGGATTTGTGGGTTCCACGCATTACCCAGCCGCCTAACTAGTGTTAGGTACCCATTCGGAGCTGGGTGACCATCGGTACGTCAGTCGAGCGCGCTGCCACTCGACCACCGCGATCTAATCTAATAATCTTGACTACTGTTGTAGGCGGGGAATTTCGTAGTTAAACAAACGCCGTCAAATTCAGTCTGGCTTGTCTCAGTCGTCTCCCCTGGTTGACGCCCAAGAGTTACCTACCTTCCAACAGATCGACGCTATCCTTCATCTCGTCTTTAAACGGTTGCCTCTTGTCTCCTCCCGGCATCTGCTTCATGCCATCGTTGCGGACACCATCTTCATTGTCCTCCTCCTCATCCTCCGTGATATCTGTCTTCCTCGCCCTCTTCTTGGCCAATAAACCACTCAAGGATCCCAGCGACGCCTCGTCAAATTTTTTCTTCTTCACTTCAAAATTGTCTTCGGCTGTCAACAAACTAAGTGTTTTAACAGTTGGTTTCAATGATATAACAAACTAAGTGTTTTAACAGTTGGTGTCAATGATATAACAAACTAAGTGTTTTAACAGTTGGTGTCAATGATATAACAAACTAAGTGTTTTAACAGTTGGTGTCGATGATATAACAAACTAAGTGTTTTAACAGTTGGTGTCAATGATATAACAAACTAAGTGTTTTAACAGTTGGTGTCAATGATATAACAAACTAAGTGTTTTAACAGTTGGTGTCGATGATATAATAAACTAAGTGTTTTAACAGTTGGTGTCGATGATATAATAAACTAAGTGTTTTAACAGTTGGTGTCGATGATATTTATTCATTTAATATTATAACGTCTTGTTTACGGAGGTAAAACACTTTTAGTAGTGGCGTCACCAGGGTTGGTGTCACCCAGTGAGTCCCAGTGCGGTAACTCATGGTGTCACCCAGTGAGTCCCAGTGCGGTAGCTCATGGTGTCACCCAGTGAGTCCCAGTGCGGTAGCTCATGGTGTCGCCCAGTAAGTCCCAGTGCGGTAACTCATGGTGTCACCCAGTGAGTCCCAGTGCGGTAACTCATGGTGTCACCCAATGAGTCCCAGTGCGGTAGCTCATGGTGTCACCCAGTGAGTCCCAGTGCGGTAGCTCATGGTGCCACCCAGTGAGTCCCAGTGCGGTAGCTCATGGTGTCACCCAGTGAGTCCCAGTGCGGTAGCTCATGGTGTCACCCAGTGAGTCCCAGTGCGGTAGCTCATGGTGTCACCCAGTGAGTCCCAGTGCGGTAGCTCATGGTGTCACCCAGTGAGTCCCAGTGCGGTAACTCATGGTGTCACCCAGTGAGTCCCAGTGCGGTAACTCATGGTGTCACCCAGTGAGTCCCAGTGCGGTAACTCATGGTGTCACCCAGTGAGTCCCAGTGCGGTAACTCATGGTGTCACCCAGTGAGTCCCAGTGCGGTAACTCATGGTGTCACCCAGTGAGTCCCAGTGCGGTAACTCATGGTGTCACCCAGTGAGTCCCAGTGCGGTAACTCATGGTGTCACCCAGTGAGTCCCAGTGCGGGAACTCATGGTGTCACCCAGTGAGTCCCAGTGCGGTAGCTCATGGTGTCACCCAGTGAGTCCCAGTGTGGTAACTCATGGTGTCACCCGGTGAGTCCCAGTGTGGTAACTCATGGTGTCACCCCCTCACGACTTACCCCATAGACCTTCTACGATTCTGCCAGTGCCAAATAACGGAAACACACGATTTTACATTTTGGTGTCACCCCTTGTGATTGTGTCACTGTGTCACCCCTTGTGATGGTGTCACACAGTGCGGTCCACACCACCCGCACCCCCTAGTGACGCCACTGACTTTTACTACATTTTGTGAAGTTGGTTAGGTTTATATCAATTGAATGGGATAACAGAGACGTGCCAGGAATAATGTAAGCCAAGCCTAATTATTAATTTATTTTGTTTTTATCAAAACTTTGAATTTTGAATATTTAAATGTCAATCGATTTTGTAGAATTCTTTCTGTACAAAATGAATCAACAAATGATCGATTCAGTGAATTTTATCGTGTCAGCAAAAAATAATGGAATGTCAAGTTAAATGGTTAACAGGCTTGGGCAGGGAATTTAATAGTACAAGTAGTGAAAAACATAAACCGATTTAATTTTAAATTTTTGTCTGTTTTGGTAAACAAAGTTTAAACCTTTTGTTGGATTTTACAATTGTCAGAGGTCGTAGTTTAAGATAATTTCGACATGGCAGTTAACATTGGTCTCTCTGTAGTTCGTTCATCAAACGATACGATTACCCCGACATTATATTTTAGCATACCAAAAAGGGATTTTTTAAAATAACCTGCTTTTAGCAGATTCAAAGCCAATTTATTTTTTACATCACTTTAAAATACTTCCCTACAAATATAAAAAGTATATTTTTATTACAAATTTAATTTTTTTGATAAGATTAAGATTGCTGGCTGGTCTCCTGAGAATTACAACCAACTTTTCCGCTACCAGTCTAAGATGGAAAAGCCAAAAGATGGTTTAAAATTATGTTTACATTGAAACGATGTATCATTAAAAAAACAAAGCTATGTGAGTTTTAAAAATATTTGAATTATTTGTAATGCGCATTGAATCTGTTTGAGACACGCTAGTAATGATGCATGTGTGAGCCGAAACAGAGGCTATCAGTGGTTATTTGATTCTGTCTCTGCGAGACATGCGTAGAATCAATGCGCAGTAACTAAGCTTATTTGGTTTTAAGGCTTCCATTATTTCACATAATGAGACGCTACATAGACGTCACGTGGTATTGGGTTTGCTATGGAGAAATCCATAAAGCAGCCCATTAGAATCTCCTCAATTTAATACTATTACTGCAGAGTACGATGAATGGGAAATCCGAACCCTCAATGCCCATTACATTATTGCGAAAATTCCCTTCTCTGTACTTTAGTACTTCAAAAACACTGAACAAGAAAATTTAACATACTTTTTTAAAAAATGTTACTATTGAAACTAACCAAAACTAGTCTGTTAGAAAAATTAATGTTAATTTCTCTTTATTTAAAATTGTTTCTCCTAATTATCCTTATGATCAATGTTCCCTTTAAGCTGCGTGGCTGCGCGGCCGCACATATATTTTACCGACGCCACTCATCAGTTATGAATTACCGTGCAGCAAATTTTGTAAAATACTGCACAAATAATGGATGCTGTGCAACTTTGCACACGCGTTTTCCCAATTTGCACACGGACCAACGAACCTTAGAGGGAACATTGGTTATGATTTTGAGCTTTTTGAGCTGGTCAACATGTCTACTTAATTTTATAATTAATTTGACGTAGACTGCATTCAGGCAGATTAAAGAAATCGGTTAAATAATCAGGGAAACCTGAATAGAGACAGCACATAGCGTAAATGTATAAACCAGCAATAACTATTATAGACAAACTAGAATTAAACAGAAATGCAACAATGTTCAAACCAGCAATAACTATTATAGACAAACTAGAATTAAACAGAAATGCAACAATGTTCAAACCAGCAATAACTATTATAGACAAACTAGAATTAAACAGAAATGCAACAATGTTCAAACCAGCAATAACTATTATAGACAAACTAGAATTAAACAGAAATGCAACAATGTTCAAACCAGCAATAACTATTATAGACAAACTAGAATTAAACAGAAATGCAACAATGTTCAAACCAGCAATAACAATTATAGACAAACTAGAATTAAACAGAAATGCAACAATGTTCAAACCAGCAATAACTATTATAGACAAACTAGAATTAAACAGAAATGCAACAATGTTCAAACCAGCAATAACAATTATAGACAAACTAGAATTAAACAGAAATGCAACAATGTTCAAACCAGCAATAACTATTATAGACAAACTAGAATTAAACAGAAATGCAACAATGTTCAAACCAGCAATAACAATTATAGACAAACTAGAATTAAACAGAAATGCAACAATGTTCAAACCAGCAATAACTATTATAGACAAACTAGAATTAAACAGAAATGCAACAATGTTCAAACCAGCAATAACTATTATAGACAAACTAGAATTAAACAGAAATGCAACAAACAAAAAAAAACAGATATGAACGCCATTTTGAGGTACCGAAGTGTCAAAGAGATAGTTGCGTATGAGATGAAATGAAAACACACTATAATTAAAAAAATCATCTTTTTTACTTCTGTTCGGTCCAGGTCGGTGGGATTCACTAAAAAAATAGTTTGGAAAAGACTTCACACTTTCCTGCACACAAATCTTACAATTAGTTGGTATATGGACATTCTTGTTATTCCCCAGGGGCGTAGACAATGGATGTGAAGATGACGGTCTAACCCAGGCGTATGGTTAATTAATCTATATATTATTTCAGTCAGTTTGAAGTTGTTTTGTTTAAGTGTGAAAGAGTGGTGTCAGAAATCACCATTCCCAGCCCCCCCCCCAAGTGAGCCGATGTTCAGTGACCCCTCCCCACCCCATAAAGATGTTTTCTTTGGTTTTGGAGCCCATATCCCACGAGTACAAGTGATCACTGAAACACAACAGATGTTCATTACACCAGTCGTAGGTACATTATCTAGGAATGTACCTGCTAATACTGCTAACTTGGTGTGTAGACATTGGGTTTATTATCTAGGAGTATGTACCTGCTAACTTGGTGTGTAGACATTGGGTTTATTATCTAGGAGTATGTACCTACTAACTTGGTGTGTAGACATTGGGTTTATTATCTAGGAGTATGTACCTGCTAACTTGGTGTGTAGACATTGGGTTTATTATCTAGGAGTATGTACCTGCTAACTTGGTGTGTAGACATTGGGTTTATTATCTAGGAGTATGTACCTGCTAACTTGGTGTGTAGACATTGGGTTTATTATCTAGGAGTATGTACCTGCTAACTTGGTGTGTAGACATTGGGTTTATTATCTAGGAGTATGTACCTGCTAACTTGGTGTGTAGACATTGGGTTTATTATCTAGGAGTATGTACCTGCTAACTTGGTGTGTAGACATTGGGTTTATTATCTAGGAGTATGTACCTGGTAACTTGGTGTGTAGACATTGGGTTTATTATCTAGGAGTATGTACCTCCTAACTTGGTGTGTAGACATTGGGTTTATTATCTAGGAGTATGTACCTGCTAACTTGGTGTGTAGACATTCGGTTTATTATCTAGGAGTATGTACCTGCTAACTTGGTGTGTAGACATTGGGTTTATTATCTAGGAGTATGTACCTGCTAACTTGGTGTGTAGACATTGGGTTTATTATCTAGGAGTAAGTACCTCCTAACTTGGTGTGTAGACATTGGGTTTATTATCTAGGAGTATGTACCTGCTAACTTGGTGTGTAGACATTGGGTTTATTATCTAGGAGTATGTACCTGCTAACTTGGTGTGTAGACATTGGGTTAATTAACTAGGAGTATGTACCTGCTAACTTGGTGTGTAGACATTGGGTTAATTAACTAGGAGTATGTACCTGCTAACTTGGTGTGTAGACATTGGGTTTATTATCTAGGAGTATGTACCTGCTAACTTGGTGTGTAGACATTGGGTTAATTAACTAGGAGTATGTACCTGCTAACTTGGTGTGTAGACATTGGGTTTATTATCTAGGAGTATGTACCTGCTAACTTGGTGTGTAGACATTGGGTTTATTATCTAGGAGTATGTACCTGCTAACTTGGTGTGTAGACATTGGGTTTATTATCTAGGAGTATGTACCTGCTAACATTGAGCTCATTGTGCTAAACAAGCTAATTTTTTTTTGTTAATGTTAAAAATGCGTATTTTTTAAAACGTTACAAATGCTAATTTATAACATAATATTACAAATGCTTACTTAATTATTTTTTTATTTACAAATGTTAACTTATTAAAAATGATATCAATGCAGGCCAATGCTAACATATAAAAATGTTACAAACGCTACATTTAAAAAAAAATAATAATAACCTGGAAACTGAGCATCCAACCACTGCGCCTCCTGGAACGTCGACTTGGGCAGACGTCGAAACTTTGGAACGCGAGCTGTTGGTGGAGAGTGGCTGCTGTTAATGGCGCATACTTTGTCAAATTATTTAAGTGATTTACTTGTAGGCAAACAGAAACTTTCATTAAAAGCCTCACATCAAATTAGTTAACTAAAAAATCCCATGCCATTATAAAGGGAAAGCCTCATAAGAAATAGTGACTGGTCAGACGGGTCTGGACAGTGGCATCACAAGGGTGTGCTACCCAATACAATCCCCCATCTTTTACCCTGTCCCAGTGCAGGCAAACACAGAAAGTGTCGGCCATCTTCTTTTTAGAAAATTTAAATAATTTTTTAAAATTAATTTTTATTCATTGTCTATATTCTATATAAACCACACACAACTATCAATAATATGTCTGCTGAATAAACTCTTTAGAAATACCATAAGCGGGATTTGTGCGTAATATTTACTGCTTAGAAACGGAAATTTAAATATTATGGACACATTGCTTTGGTAAATGGGACATTAAAATAGAAGTATAGTGCAGGGTTAGGGTGTGCTGGCGTATATAAGATGGCAGCTGTAAATTGGGATCCTTGATCCTTATAAATTAGTTTTATTTCAAATTTGAAACTTTTGTTGTGCCGCCACCATTGTTTCACGGGTTATATCTATCCACCATTGTTTACAGGTCTAATACTAGTCTTTATTTTAATGTACAACAACATTGGCACGTCTGTAATATCGTGTTGTTGTTTTTTTTAAAATGTTTAACTTGATTTCAAGATATAAATTGTTAGTTTCCAAACTATAGAAGTGTATTTATTTTTAGTTCTCCAGCTATAGAAGTGTATTTATTTTTAGTTTTCCAGCTATAGAAGTGTATTTATTTTTAGTTTTCCAGCTATAGAAGTGTATTTATTTTCAAAGGCTTGCTATCGAAAGATAAGGATACCATGAAATGACAAATCTTATTGATGATCTAAGAGACGCTAGTCATCGATAATTTTTTAATTTTTTTAAAATACTTTTTTTTTGTAATGAAAAGATGCAAAACAAAATACTCGAGTTATTTCTATTAATCTATATCTTAATCCAGGGGTATCCAAACTACGTCCCGCGGGCCAGATGCGACCCGCGAGGCCCTCTCATCCGACCCCTGGAGACATTTTAACCTCCAAAATAAGATACTATTTTTACCTGTAGTTTACCACAAAACTGTGTTTAGTCGGGCCCGCAAACTGATGTTTGACAGTAAAGCGGCCCTCCAGCAGAAAAGTTTGGAGACCCCTGTCTTAAACTACAGCTTTTATTGTATAGACACTGATGCTAAAAGAACAGTAACAACAAATGAAGCACGATGTAACCACATTAAGATGTTGCCATTTTACTTTATTATAGTCGTTTCTACAATCGCAATTCTTTGATAACTAAGGAACATTGTGAGCATCAATTAAATGGCGTAGCAAAAGTAGATGCCTCACACTGCGTCAACTTGTTTCTCAGCCATTCCGTGCATTAAATCCCCAGAATTTACTCAATATATCACCCTTTCGTAGAGAGAAATAAGATCCACTCTTTTCGGCCCCCAACCCGCCAAAAGACAGTAAGCTCTTGCTAGCGTTGGAGATTGTGGTGACTAATGTTTTCTTTAAGCAGCGCGACTGCGCAGGTATCTGAACGACGCCGTGCAGCAGTTAGAATTACAGTGCATCAAATGTAGTAAAATATTTTGCACACGATTTTTTTTTAAACTTTGCACGAGGATTAACGAACCTAAGAGGGAACATTGGTGGTACCACTAGGAAGCCTAAGAGAGAACATTGGTGGTACCACTAGGAAGCCTAAGAGGGAATATTGGTGGTACCACTAGGAAGCCTAAGAGGGAACATTGGTGGTACCACTAGGAAGCCTAAGAGGGATAATTGGTGGTACCACTAGGAAGCCTAAGAGGTAACATTGGTGGTACCAATAGGAGGCATCAACACAAGTAGACTCTGAATTTGTAGTTGGGGTGGCAGTGGTTGGTCTTGTCAGAACAACTGCAACAATTCACTCACAACAACACGCCCCCCTTATTTACAACAAAAGGGCAATGTAAGCATTTATCTTGCAACAACGTCAGATAATTCCTGTCAGCTGTTGTGATTCATTTCTAGCTCCCTTGCATGCTTTGTTTCCCCTCACCTATCTAAAATGTCACCCACTTGAATTCATTGTTTCCCCTCACCTATCTCAAATGTCACCCACTTGACTTCATTGTTTTCCCTCACCTATCTCAAATGTCACCCACTTGACTTCATTGTTTCCCCTCACCTATCTCAAATGTCATCTACTTGACTTCATTTTTTCCACTCACCTATCTCAAATGTCGTCCACTGGACCTTATTGTTTCCACTCACCTATCTCAAATGTCGCCCACTGGACCTTATTGTTTCTCTTCCCTATACACCCAATAGTTTCGTCAGCCATACAAGGAATGGTGCACCATCCCAACATCGTCATCTGTGCACCCAGTACGCTGTTACTGCAGCAGCACCTGTCCTTGCCCTTTGAGGGTATTATGTGGTAATGTTTTAAAATCATTATGCCGTCATCCACAATTTAACAGATATTCTTTTTTTAGTTCAATCTTTTTAAAAATATAATTAAACACAGCTGTAGAACATACTTAAAAATAAAACAAACCCGTAAATACAAAGATTTTGACTATAAATTCCTTATATATGAGACATAACTAAAAGTGTTGACTATGTTCAAACGCGACAAACATTTACAGACTGAATCTGTCTTAACTCCCCTTTGCTTTATAACCCGGGGGGGGGGAGAGGGGAAAGATCTGGTCACCGATCGCTGGACCGAGCTCAGCGTGACACGTAAAATGTAAACAAAAGCACGCCGGTACATCGCATCGACGATGTAGCGTCAACGCGCGAACTGAACTGTCACGTGAAAAAAAACAATAACAAACCGTGAAATTGAATTACATACGTTGTATAGAGATAAACTAAAAATACATTAATTTGATTACGGTACGTTCGATCTATCTGAAATTTTGATACAATGCATTGTTATGTGACACGGGTCCATGTGCCACATTTCAGCTCGATGGCTTCACGGGAAGTGGGTCATTTTTTGAATTTTGTTTTTCCGCCCGCCCGACGACGAACGACAGACAGAGAGAGACGCCGGTGAAGTTAATATAAGGGATTTAATAAGACCTTCATTATTATTTCCCCCATTTTTAAGACCCCCCCCCCGCCATTTTAGTTCAGTAGTATGTGAACCAGGGTTTTATGTAAGGGGACGTAATAAAATGTATCAATTTTCGTTTTGATACTTACCTCAACTGCTTCTTTTGTTTTTATCGAAACCATTGTCTCCACGACTTCCATGATGTGTTTATTTTTAATAGGGGGAAATATTAGACAAATAAATAAATGTGTTGCGGAGAGTTTTGAGTTTCAGCAGTGACTTCTGAACTCAGGAAAAAAGGTTGATTTTTTATTTATTTTTGGAAAGGCCACTATTAGTTGATGTTGACATATCGATTAACAAAAGTAAATTTCCTGGATGCTAGATTTATTTTCAAATCCTTTAAAGTGCGTTAATTAAATGCATGTTTGTCAATGTTATTCTAGCAGATAATAAGTTCACGCCTCTCCGCCCCCCCCCGCCCCACCCCTCCCCCCTCCCCAATGTCTTTTGCGGACTTAACTTTTTGTTCAGGTGGAGCCTTACCGCCAAGGTGCTGAATCTCGCCTGATAGATCGAATCACAATAAAAGATACACAAGGGCACCGACATTCTGACCGTCATCACGGGGAGGTAGTCACTTGGACATAACATCCTCGCTGACGTCCCCTGATCGTAGCAACCGATCTTGGCTGGCCGTGTGCAGAGTGATGTGGGGAAACAACAAACCAACATTTTGTTATTGATTGAGAGAGTGATGGGTAAACAACAAACCATCATTTTGTTATTGATTGACAGACAGAGTGATGGGGAAACAACAAACCAACATTTTGTTATTGATTGACAGACAGAGCGTCACTAATCGTGGCCGTTATTGTAGACAATTGAATGTCAATTACTGGCTGGAAGTGTTTTGTGTGCGTGTATGTGTATGTGTTGTATGCGGGTATGTGTATGTGTTGTGTGAGTGTGCAAGGGTGGACTGGGCCGCCGGGACACCGGGAACATTCCCGGTGGGCCGCCAGGACCGGTGATCTAATAATTGTAATTGATCTTGAAAAAAAATGTCCTGTTGGCTGCTTTTCTGTACTACATAAATACAGTTTCTATGGGCAAACATACAAACATCTTTTTAATGCATATAAACTCTTATTCACTCTGTCGTCTACCCAAGTAGCTTGTGAGAGACCATTCTCTAAATTGAAATCAGGGCCGGCCCCGCGCTTTTCAGGGGCCGTGCCTTGACTAAACATTTTTACTACTTTTTACAATTTTACTTATCTTACGCAAAACTTTTTTTTATAACAACGTATCAAGAAAACTTTATATTTATTTTTTCAGGATAAAATAATTAGAAAAATTCCGCACTAATATAATAACATATTATAATCATCCTAAATCCTAATGCAAAAAGTTTTTTCCTAGCGTATTTTTAGTAAGCATTTGTGTATTCAGAACATTTTGAAAACGAGAACGCCCCTTTTAGGCTTTAACTTGCTAAGGTAAGTGAAATAATAAAACTAAAAATGCATTAATTTAATTACGGTACGTTCGATCGATCTGAAATTTTGATACGATGCATTGTTAGGTGACAAGGGCCCGTGTGCCAAATTTCAGCTCGATGGCTTTACTGGAAGTGGGTCATTTTCGACTTTTGTTTTTCCGCGGACGGGACGAGCCGTGACGAACGACGAACGAGTCGGCGGTGAAGTTAATATAAGGGACAGTGGCGTAGCGAGGGGGGGGGCAGGGGGGGACATATGTCCCCGGGCGCCACGTTAGGGGGCGCCAAAATGAGTATTAAAACTCATTACTTAATTTTATTTTGATGTAAACTATTGTATCCCAAATACATTTGCAAGATTGAATTTTAGAGCTCCGAAAATATCTTCATTACAAACCAGTTGGCAAGCATGATTTTGTCGCCCCCATTGAGCGTTTAGGGGCGCCATTCTACTCATAAATAAATGACACATCCACAATGATGAATTTCTGATTGCGTTTAAAAAAAACAGTGAGTTGCTGGGAGTGAGACTAGGGGAGCAGTAAGAGGCAAAGGTGATTCTATTAATAGAACAGACAGAGACGACACTAAAAGCAACCAAAATGACCAAGACAAGAAAAAGGAGTGGCTTAAAGCAGTGGTTCTCAACCTGTGGTCTGCAGAGCACCAGTGGCCCGCGAGCAAAGCATGAAATTTACGCACTGTATGATTCATCGGGAAAGACTAGCACGTTAAAGAATTAACGCACACTTAAAATATATTTTTAAGCTTGCCTAAATAGTTTTTAAATTTTTATCAAGGCTCGTCTATTAAATTCTCGTCTCTTTGATTTCCTATGTTCGAATATAATCTTGAAAATTAAAAGTTGCTGATGTATACTGAAGTTCGCTGGTTATCAGACTGTTTGAATAACGTGATGACGTAAGAGAGTTTCTTGTAGAAAAAACTCAAAGCTTGTTGATCATTTGAACAATAGCTTATGGGTTGCTGTTCTGGTTTATTTGGCTGAAATTTTTGAAGAACTCAATAAACTTAATTCAACTCGGCAAGGAAATCAGACACATTTAATTACTATCAGTGACAAAGTGTCTGCTTTTAAGAAAAATCTTGATCTTTGGAAATGAAGATTATTTGATATGTTTGATCAATTGTTCGAAACCACCGAGAAACCAGAAAATGATGAAATAAATTAACAAACTGTTGATAAGTTTGATTTCTGGTCATATTCAATCAATGCAGAACCAATTTAAATCTACTTTTGTGATTTTTAACGTTCAGTGGTTTTTCGTGGGTGTCCAGTCCTAATCTCGCACACATTCACTCATCAATAAAAAAAAATGGCCAACATCGTAATTAAACCAATTCATTGAACTGACCAGCGATACCACTTTGAATATGTTGCATCAGAAATTGGGCTTAATGAAATTTTGTGTACTCCTAACTGTCTCACCTAGCTTTTTAAAATACGTTTACCCTTTGCAACTTTGTGAAAATGGATTTTCTGCATTGCTTACAATAAAAACAAAATATCGTTCGTACTAAATAAACTAATACGGCAGTCTTTTTAATACAAACTACTGTTTATGACTTAAAGTTTTTTTATAGTAAGCAAGTAGAATTAAATAAGAAGACTATGAGACTAATATAAATGACATTTGTTCGTTACAAAACAAAGCCATTACAATATTGTTTCTGGAGCACGCAAATCGTAGCATATTAGTACAGTTCTACAAACTAACATGTATACTACTTATAGTTATCTATATACACAGTATAATTATATTTAACTTTCCCGAACGGCAGTAGCACAATTTTTAGTATTGGTACGTAGCTAAGACACACATTTTTCAAGTGGTCCTTGAATCTCAAAAAGTTGAGAACCACTGGCTTACAGAATGGTTAATTCGCGTCCCTTTGCTGCATGATTTGACTCTTTAAAAAAAATCTGACTTCCCCAATCCCAATGTGGAGGGAGTAAAGTGGGGGAGAGGAGGTAAGGTCTCTCCTCTCACGGGCTTCCATCGGTATGTCAAAGCAAGTTCGATTCCTTTCATATGAAACAGCAGACATGGCCTCTCTTTCCTGTCTCTCTGTGATCAAACTTGTTGCTCAATATGATCCACTGTTAGAAAAACACCTACAACATGCCCGAGTTAATCCAGATTCAGTATCTTATTTTTCACCGGAAATCCAAAAGGAATTTACCTACTTACATTGACTGTAAGGAATCAGCTGTTGAGTGAAATCAGAAAAAACAATTACTACGGTATCTTACTTGACTCAACATTCGATCTAGGACACCGGGAACAGTTTTCTCAAGTCATCAGATTTTTGGATGTTGATTTTCAACTAAAAAAGTAACCATCAAATAATCATTTTTAGGTTTTGTACAGATACATTCCAAAGACGCAGCAAGCCTTGAAAGAGTTATCTTAGAGCAACTGGAATCTAATAGCACACCATTAGCCGACTGTCGGTCACAATGTTATGACCATGCTGCTGTAATGACTGGACATACAGCGAATATGTACCAGAAATCACAGAACATTGTGCATCAACTGTGACAACCACAGCTTAAACTTAGCAAGAGTATACTCAGATAAACAGGATCCAGTTACTATCATGTTTTTTTGGAACAGTTGAAAGTATACATTTTTGTTTTCTCTCGTTCAACAACTCGTTGGGAGTAATTAAAAAGAGTTGTGCCAATCACAATGGAGAGGGAGTCTGAAACACGTTTGAGTGCACGATCAGAAGCTGTTAAAGCTATCTATGACGACTAGATGAACTGGTAGGGCTGTTGGAAAAATTATTAGAACATACAAATATGATGCCTGACACCAGATGTGATGCAGAAGCTTTGCTGGTAGGTATATTAAACTTGAACTTCCTATTTTTGTTACATTTCTGGTACATCATACTTGGGAAAATTGATTGTGTCCAGAAACGGTTGCAGAATCCTACTGTGAATTTCATGGAATCAGCATCTGATCTTGAATCGCTTGAGTCAGAAATTGTCAACATTCGTGATAATTTGAGCCAGGTTGTGGTAGACAATGGAAAAGAAGATGCACAACTTTGGGAATCGAGGTTGAAAGAAGGATTAGACGACATCGTAGGATGCCTGGAGAATTAACAAGAGATGCAGGACTACTGCAGAAGAAGAAATTTCACGTGATATGAACAGCGTAATTGATAGACTCCAAAAAGTGATATCAATATGGTTTTTACGTCTAAAAACCTATACAACAAATTTGGATTTTTAGTAGACGTCAAAACTCTTCTTGCTGAGACAAAAGTCGATACACTTCGTTAAAATTGCTTAGATTTTGCTAATTTCTACGACACTGACGTCAATGGTCACGAATTGTGTTCAGAAATCGGAGACTGAAAAATGCTGCTCAGTAACCGGACTGAAGTTCTACCGGAAACTCTTTTGGATCTTCTTTGTTTTATTGTTTCATATGGAGATGACGTATTTCCGAATCTGCGCATTTCACTTCAAATACTTCTAACAATTGCTGTTTCAACTGAAACTGTGATCGGTCCTTCAGCAAACTGAATGCTTATTTTGTCTAATTTACGTGATCCATGGGACAAGATCGTCTTAGTGATCTTGCACTTCTTAGCATCGAAAGAAACACTTGAGAATATTAATTTTGACAACGTGATTGACACGAGTTTGCGACATTCAAATCAAGGAGGATCAATTTTTTGTAGACTATGTCTATTCGAGTCATGTATAATTAGTAGATTCTTTTTTTCAAATAAATTGTTTACAACCGCATAGAGAAATATTATTCTGTATTCTATTTCATTAAAATACCAAATGCTTCGAAAATGAACCATATAAACCGTAAAATTTCAATTTAAAAAAAATAATAAATTTTTTTTTGGGGGGGGGGAGTCCGACAAGGGGCGCAGATTTTGTGTCATGTCCCCGGGCGCACATTACCCCAGCTACGCCACTGATAAGGGATTTAAAAATGTGTTTGACTGTCTGATCATGATAAATCAAAGGGATATATTACATCTACTTTGGAATGGTTTGAGATGAAAAACAGGCTAACAAAACAATGACAATTGACAAGCCAAGCCAAAAAATAATAAACAGCGAAAAGGCTAGTTTGTATAGTGTATTTCAACAACTCATGGCCATTGTCCAATTTCTCGCTCAACTATTTCGTAGTTCAGATGATATAAATACATCGGGCACAAAATGGAAACTTTCGGGATCTCGTCGAATCGCTGGCAAAATTTGTTTCGGTTATGCAGGAAAATATATGAAGAATAAAAATTGACGAAATTCATGATCGCTACTTTAGGAAAGCGCATTCAGAACGAACTCGTTTCGTTGATGGGAAATAAGGTAAGGAAAATTATTGTAGTAAGAGTAAAATCAGCTAAATACTTTTCAGTAATACTTGATTGCACACCGTGCCAATGTCACCTAGAACAGATGTCACTGACAATGCGCTATGTAAGCTAAGGAGGTGGATATTCTGAAGTAACCCATGAGCACTTGATACGTTTTCTAGAAGTGGAAGAAAGTCTTGGGCAACAAATGCTTGATGTCTTACTATTGTAATTGAGAAAATTGGGCTTAGATGTTTCTAATATCCGCGGTCAAGGATACTACAACGATGCGAACATGATAGGCATAAGTGAGGCGTACAAGGTCGTCTTTTACAATTAAACCCCAGGGCATATTTTACCCTTTGTACCCATCACAGCTACAACTTGCTGCTATGTTATATGGTAAAAACTTGTGCTGATGCAATGACGTTTGTTGGTATAATTTAACAAATCTATATTATATTTTCTGCTTCAACAAATCGATGTACTTTATTTTCCAAGTATGTTTGAACTATTTCTGTGAAACCACTGAAAGAAAATTGGAAAGCCATGTGGAAAGCGTAAAGGTTGTGCGATATCAAGCAGGAGAAATCGATGACGCACTTTTCAAAGTACCATAGCAAATTAGTGATCTAAAATCTTGAAGTGAATCTTTGTGCAAACAACTTAAGAACTTCAATTTCATTGTGTCACATGCTTTTTGGTACGAAATATTGTTTCAATTTAATTACACCAGCAAAGAATTAGAAAATATTTCTGTCTGTCTAGTAACTGAAGTTGGTAAATGCATAAAATAAAAACAGGGTATTAGTAGGCCTGACAGGACGTAACACAACAGCGAACGTTTCGGCAAAGAGCCTTCTTCAACGGACAAATAGTACACAAATGAAACGAATAAAACGAAATAATAGAACAAAAACACTTAGCTGCGGTGAAATCCAAGTAGTCCAGTAGTCTCTGAGAGCATGTAACATACTTGCAAATTATTGAGATCTTACTGCAATCTTGGTTTTGAAACAGCAATAGCATTAGCAAAAGAAATTGCCACAGACATAGAAGTTGAACTGATTGAACCCAATTGAAAAAGAAATAAAGCAATTTACATATGAAGGAGAAGATGAAGGATTTGTAGATGCACAGGAAAATATTAGCACAGATTTTTTAACAAATTTGTTGATATGCAATCATGTCAATGGACATGTCATTTGAACAAATACTAAGGCATCATGACTCGTTTTGGATTTCATTTTAAATTTTATCAATTAAGAAAACAATGATCCGCTGAATTGCTGTATGAAACGTGAGCAAAGCTCACTGCCTACGAAAGTAAGGATCTTGATGGTTTCATGCTTGCTGAAGAGTTGCAATCACTGAGTTCCATAATTTCTGCAGTTACCTACAAGGATCATGTTAATTTTTTTGCAGTTTCTTACAGTAAAAACTATTCCTGTCACTTTGGCTTCCGAAAAAAGAAGCTTTTCGAAACTAAATCTTTTTAAAACTTATATTCAATGATTCAAGATCGGCCCAGTCACTAAGTTATTTTGACAATTGAGACTGATGTTGCTAAGTATCTTGACAATATTGAACTTACCGGTATTTCAGATCTTGCAGCCGCGAAAGCTCGCAAGATTTACTTGTAAGTTGTAAAAACAAGGTGGATGCAGAAGATACAACCAAACCAACGCTAGTGTATATAGTTTATATTGTTAATTGTATGATATATATATATATATATATATATATATATATATATAATATATATATATATATATATATATATATATATATATATATACTAGGGGCAAGTACCCGGCTCCCGCCCGGGTTTAACAACAACAGCAACAAAACAAAAACAACAAAAACAACAACAAAACAACAAAAACAAAACAACAACAAAAACAACAAAAACAACAAAACAACAAAAACAAAACAACAACAAAAACAACAAAAACAACAACAAAACAACAAAAACAAAACAACAACAAAAACAACAACAAAACAAAAACAAAACAACAACAAAACAACAACTACAACAACAACAACAAAACAACAACAACAGCAACAACAACAAAGCAACAACAACAAATACAACAGCAACAACAACAAAGCAACAACAACATGAAGGACATTGTCGTCGCAGGGCAAGGGATGTGGACAACAACAACAACAGCAAAAACAACACAAAAGCAACAACATCAACAACAACAGCAACAACAACAAAAACAACAACAGCAACAACAACAAAAACAAAACAACAACAAAAACATAAACAACAAAACAACAGCAACAACAACAAAGCAACAACAACAAAACAACAACTACAAAAACAAAAGCAACAACAACAAAAAAATTATTTTATGGCGATAATCGCCTTCTTGTTAATCTCGACACCAAAATGTTTATTAATTTGCGTCATTATTTTACGTCTTAATTTTCAATAATTTTTATTTTATATAGCTCATATAAGGAAAAACTACATTTTGGGCCCCCGGGCCCCAGTATCTTATATATATGGAACGAAACCTGTTTAATAACCTTTCCGGTATAATTTTGTGTACGTGTACCAAATTTCACGTTATTTGGTTGTCTGGATCTTGAGTTATTAGGGAACAGACAGACAACAAATGCGGCTTATATATATAGAGATATCTCTATATATATAAGACGCATTTGTTGTCTGTCTGTCTGTTCCCTAATAACTCAAGATCCAGACAACCAAATAACGTGAAATTTGGTACACGTACACACAATTATACCGGAAGGGTTATTAAACAGGTTTCGTTCCATATATATAAGATACTGGGGGCCGGGGGCCCAAAATGTAGTTTTTCCTTATATGAGCTATATAAAATAAAAATTATTGAAAATTAAGACGTAAAATAATGACGCAAAATAATAAACATTTTGGTGTCAAGATTAACAAGAAGGCAACTATCGCCATAAAATAATTGTTTTGCTATTGTTGTTGATTTGTTGTTGTTGCTTTTGTTGTTGCTTTTGTTGTTGTAGTTGTTGTTTTGTTGTTGTTGCTTTGTTGTTGTTGCTGTTGTTGTTGTTGTTTTGTTGTTGTTTTGTTGTTGATGTTTTTGTTGTTGTTTTGTTTTTGTTGTTTTTGCTGTTGTTTTGTTTTTGTGGTTGTTTTTGTTGTTGTTGCTGTTGTTGTTTCTGTTGTTGTTGCTTTTGCTGTTGTTGCTTTTGTGTTGTTTTTGCTGTTGTTGTCCACATCCCTTGCCCTGCGACGACAATGCCCTTCATGTTGTTGTTGCTTTGTTGTTGTTGCTGTTGTAGTTGTTGTTTTGTTGTTGTTGCTTTGTTGTTGTTGCTGTTGTTGTTGTAGTTGTTTTGTTGTTGTTTTGTTGTTAATTTTGTTGTTTTTGTTGTTGTTTTGTTTTTGTTGTTTTGTTGCTGTTGCTGTTTCTGTTGTTGTTTTTGTCGTTGTTGCTGTTGTTGTTGCTGTTGTTGTTGTTGTTTTGTTGTTGTTGCTTTGTTGTTGTTGCTGTTGTTGTTGTAGTTGTTGTTTGTTGTTGTTTTGTTTTTGTTGTTTGATTTTGTTGTTTTGTTGCTGTTGTTGTTTTTGTTGTTGTTGCTGTTGTTGTTAAACCCGGGCATAGCCGTGTACTTGCCCCTAGTATATATATATATAATTAATATGTATAATTTGTATGTCACCACAACAAAACATTTTAATTATTTAATTATTTTTAGAGTTTTAGGATACTCAATTAAAAATAAAACTGTAATCATTTGTCAATGCTGTTATAAATTAAAAATTAAAGTAATTTAATTTTTTATTTCATATCATTTAATAAATGTAGAAATTCAAATGTTTGCATAGGTCTCGCTCCTCATCTGCTTCCTTGGGCTCGGGGCCCCGCAAATCGTATGCAGCCTTGGGCCTCGCACACTCTAGAGCCGGCAATGACTGAAATAGATTAAGAATCGCTTGCGAAGCTAATTGTCTTCTACACACCTTGAAGCTTATATGCTTATGTCAACAGAAGCCGATATTTAAAGTGAACTGAATAATGACACAATTATAGATTATATAGCCGAAATGGCACCCAGCTTAAAGAAGTTGCTTATACTATAAACACCATCACAGTGAGTCCGAATAAATTAATTAATTATTGAATTGACGCTTTCTTGATATTTTATTTATAAATATAAATTATAAATGTGATTTATGGATTTTTGTTTTGTTTTGAAATTGTATATTGTAATTTGTAAAGTGACCCATGACTTTGGAGGCCTCGGCCCTCACGTTTGGATGGAGAAAATGCACGAGGAAAATAAAAGTTATGCAGATAGGGCCGATTGGACTCCCCAGTCCACCCATGTGAGTGTATGTGTACGTGTTGTGCGAGTGAATGTATCTGTTGTGCGAGTGCATGTTCTATGCGAATGTGTAGTTATGCGTTGTGCGAGTGTTTGTGTATGATTCATGCGGGCGCTAGTGGTAAAGGTTTGAAAACGTGTTATATCAGTGTCATTGACACCTTGATTACCCTTGTCTCCATTGCTATCAATGCGATGGGCTATCGATCGTGCACATTTTTTAAAAAAACTAGTGGGAGTATAAGCATATTGTGATAATTCAAATATAACTGCTGCGCTCTCTGTTCAGAAGTTATATTTAAATTACAATAATGTTAAGGACATGGGCACTCAAGACATACGTTTTTATAAACTAAATTGGTCTTGGGACTGTGTCACGACATGCAGACAAAGAATTTGGATACAAAACCAAGGGACCATCTTTAAAAAAATAAATACTTATAATAAATAATATAAAAAAAACTGTAACTGACTAATTATATTTTTCAAATTCCCCATTTTCGGGCCATTTAACTTTATTAATGTCCATAGTTGATGCACGGCCCTCGAAGCGTCTCTAGTTAGATAAGGAATTGAATGAATAACAGGAAGTCTCGATTAATTAGTCTTACAGTTTCAAAAGTCCTATTTAAATATATTTTCAGTTTAAATATAATCGATTCATCCATTCCTTCCATGTAAGTTTTTAATTTACCAAGTTTCCACACTGATGGCTGCTATTCAGCGCCATTTTAAAAAATCATTGCTTCGTTTTTCATCAAGGCTTAGTAAATTCTCATTCCTTGATATCTGTACATTAAATATTTTGTTGATTGATTGAAGACGGTAAATTATCCCATGCCATGATATAACATTATTTAAAAACATGACCGGGTAATTATTATTATTAAACTGTTTTAAAGGTATTAAAATTAATAAATGTCCGATAATTGTTACTTTAATTCTGTAGTGAGAGTGACAGACGTCAACTGTTCAATGTGTCGTGTAGTGAGAGTGACAGACGTCAACTGGTTCAATGTGTCGTGTAGTGAGAGTGACAGACGTCAACTGGTTCAATGTGTCGTGTAGTGAGAGTGACAGACGTCAACTGGTTCAATGTGTCGTGTAGTGAGAGTGACAGACGTCAACTGTTCAATGTGTCGTGTAGTGAGAGTGACATACGTCAACTGTTCAATGTGTCGTGTAGTGAGAGTGACAGACGTCAACTGTTCAATGTGTCGTGTAGTGAGAGTGACAGACGTCAACTGTTCAATGTGTCGTGTAGTGAGAGTGACAGACGTCAACTGTTCAATGTGTCGTGTAGTGAGAGTGACATACGTCAACTTTTCAATGTGTCGTGTAGTGAGAGTGACAGACGTCAACTGTTCAATGTGTCGTGTAGTGAGAGTGACATACGTCAACTGTTCAATGTGTCGTGTAGTGAGAGTGACATACGTCAACTGTTCAATGTGTCGTGTAGTGAGAGTGACAGACGTCAACTGTTCAATGTGTCGTGTAGTGAGAGTGACATACGTCAACTGTTCAATGTGTCGTGTAGTGAGAGTGACAGACGTCAACTGTTCAATGTGTCGTGTAGTGAGAGTGACATACGTCAACTGTTCAATGTGTCGTGTAGTGAGAGTGACATACGTCAACTGTTCAATGTGTCGTGTAGTGAGAGTGACAGACGTCAACTGGTTCAATGTGTCGTGTAGTGAGAGTGACAGACGTCAACTGTTCAATGTGTCGTGTAGTGAGAGTGACAGACGTCAACTGTTCAATGTGTCGTGTAGTGAGAGTGACATACGTCAACTGTTCAATGTGTCGTGTATTGAGAGTGACAGACGTCAACTGGTTCAATGTGTCGTGTAGTGAGAGTGACAGACGTCAACTGGTTCAATGTGTCGTGTAGTGAGAGTGACAGACGTCAACTGGTTCAATGTGTCGTGTAGTGAGAGTGACAGACGTCAACTGTTCAATGTGTCGTGTAGTGAGAGTGACAGACGTCAACTGTTTCAATGTGTCGTGTAGTGAAAGTGACTGACGTCAACTGGTGTCACCATTGTTGAGTAATCTGACAGTGGTCAGTCGATGCAACGTGTTGAACAATGTTGTTAAGACGATAGCTTTCTCGACTTCAACAGAACTACTCACCTTTGAGTAGCTGATCCTTGTCAATGAGAGGAATGGGTTCTGGGATGTAACCTACAGGTGAATACCAGTTTAAATAATATACTGGTATCTATGGCAACGTCTGACACTTTAAAATACTTGATATTATATTTTCTGTACAATCGTATGAATGTTTATAAGACTAGAATCAATGAACATTTTAAAATAAAATAAATTTGCACTAAATACGACCCGCGGCGTAGCATAACCGGCAGCATTGCTCATACATAGGTGGGGGGATAGAACGGATACAAACTACAGCACGAAGAAATCGGAACAACGCAAATGAACATGGGGGATGGAGCTGAGGAAATCACTGACGTATTGATGGTCTCGAGACATGCGCACTGTGGTTAGCTACCTGCCCCCACCCTGCACCAACCTAGCTTGCCAACAGTAAACTGTGATGATCGAGGGTCAGCTATGTTCGCAAATTAAACAACATGTAAAAACAAAGTTTTTGTTAATAAATCCCATATATATGAGACATTCCTAAAATTATTGGTTATGTGCAATATAATATGCACCGCGCGACAAACATTTACAGACTGAAACTGAGTGAACTTCCCTTGCTGTAAAACACTGGATGTGGTCATCGATGGCTGTCGTGAACTTGTGGATGTAAACAATAGCAGACGACTACATATAGTTACATAGAGATAAACTTAAAATGCATTTATTTAATTACAGTACATTCGATTAATCTGAAATTTTGAGACAGTGCATTGTTAGGTGACACGAGTCTATGTGCAGAATTTCAGCTCGACAGCATCACGGGAAGCGGGTCATTTTTTTACTTTTGTTTTTCCGCCGACCGACCAACCGCAAACCCAAGACAGAGACGGCGGTGAAGTTAATATAAGGGATTTAAAAAGGGGTAAAAGAACGGGCACAAACAAACATTTTTAAATCCTTTATATTATCTCGTGGTGTCTGGTTGCTTGATTGCTTGTCGGTCGCCCAAACTCTGGATCGATTTCCAACACCTTTCCTCGTAAGCTAGCGAGCTGAAATTTAGCAGGCAGTTTTGTGCCGATGATAAAAACAATGCATCAAAATTTCAGATCGATCGCATGTACCGTAATTAAATTATTGATTTTTTAGATTATTTTATTTATTCCTATGTATCATGTTATTTTTTGAGATAGAGTGTAAGGGTACGCATTATATTGAACAACCTTTTTGTCGCGCAATAAGGTGCGTATTTTATTGACAACACTTTTTTATAAAAATATTCCTGATCGGTGCGCATTATATTAAACACGTTTTACGAGACATAACTAAAATTTTGTATTTTTGGATGGTCTTGCGCTGCGTATTATTATGAACATTCTTTTAGTTACGTCTCGTACATAAAGGATTTATAGTGAAAAACTTGGTTTTTTACGGGTTTTTAAAATTAAAAAATAATGTTTCCGCTGAGGCTTGAACCCAGTACCTTCTGCGTGTAAGGCGGATGTGATAACCACTACACTACGAACGACATGTTAATCTGCGAAGGAACAACGCAAATGAATGCAAGAAGCATTGTTGGTCTCGAGACATGCCCACACCCACTTTTGAACCCACTTCGCCTGATTGGTCGACCCTAGCGAGGGTCATTCGTCATGCTTATTTGCCCACTAAATTATATCAGAACAAGATAGCAACATTTTACAAAAAGACCTAGATGAATTGATAAAATGGGAAACTAACTGGAGTATGAGTTTCAACCCAGAAAAGTGTCAACTGTTAAGAGTAACAAAGAAAAAGAAACAAATAAATTCAAAATATTTCATTCATGGAAAGGAACTAACCCAAACTAAAGATGCAAAATACTTAGGAGTCATAATAAATGAGAAATTATCATGGAATCCCCATGTCAATGAAGTTATTAAAAAATCAAACAAAACCTTAGGCTTTATAAAAAGAAACCTTTACAAATGTAATAAAGATATAAAACTAAAATGCTATCTCACTTTGGTGAGACCTGTACTAGAATATGCATCTTCTGTATGGGACCCATCCACCAAAGAATACATTGATAAACTAGAACAAATTCAAAAAAGAGCTGCCAGATTCATTACTGGAGAATATTCAAAACTGACTAGAATAACACCATTAGTTAAATCATTAAACCTTGAAACATTAGAGGATAGAAGAACCAAGAGTAAAGTAGTAATCATACATAAAGCAATTAACTCTAATTTAGAAATACAACACAAAGATAACTTAATACAACCCTCCGATAGACATAAGGAGAAAAACACCTTTCTTATTCCGTATGCAAGAACAAACTCATACAAATTTTCGTTCTTCCCATCCGGAATTCGGGTGTGGAATGGTTGCCCGAAGAAACCAGGAAAGCCAACACTTTATCAACATTTAAAACTCTAATAAGAATGCAGGACTAAACACAAATCATAGATAAGCGTAGGACGCAATAATCTTCTGTATAGAAGGAGCGTCTGAAACATACACGATAAGATAAGATACTCGGTCGTGATCTTGTTCTGGTGAATTATATATATACTAGCGTACACCCGTCAAAAATGACGGAAGTTTTCAGCTGAAATCTATTTATTTTATAAAAAATGCAATTTTTTAGGGCGCCTACGGCGCCGACCTTTTTCAAAAGCCCAACTAACTTGTCCTTGTTTGATAAATACGAAATATTTAACTTTCTGAAATGTACACAAAATAATTTATAATAGGGGTTGCAGGGCGGCCACGGCGCCCCGTTTATTTTTTGATTTTATAATTAACCACCATCTAATTCTCTTCTTGCAATGTTCCCTTTCCAAAATTAAAATATGAGCGAAAACAATGACGTCATATAATATTTTTTTACAGCGCATATTTAATTTGCACACCTTTTGATGCTTTGGTGCAGTAATTTGGTTTTCCCTGCTTTCTAAAATTAGTAGCGTCAGGACTGACTGACAGACACTACTTGCGTGACAATTGCAAATAATATTGTTTATATTAAATTGATTCCATTGAGAAAATGCTAAGACAAAGAGATAAGGTGGCGATTCTCTTCAAAACGTCGACGTAATAGAGTAGAGTAGACGAGTTAACCGTGGTCACGATAACTGGGTTCCAAAGTATATACAGTATATCAATGGTCACCATAACTGGGTTTCAAAGTATATACAGTATATCAATGGTCACGATAACTGGGTTCCAAAGTATATACAGTATATCAATGTAACGATATCAAAATGCACTTTTGCCATTAGTGACCAGTTTTATAGACAAAGCAAACAGTTTCAGCCATTAATTACCAGTTTTATAGAAAAAGTAAGCAGTTTAAGCCATTAATTACCAGTTTTATAGACAAAGTAAGCAGTTTCACTTCCACATCTCTGATTACAATTTCCATTGCATCTGACGTCACACTCCTCATCGACTAGCTTGACTGTATCTTTGAGGGATTCACCACAAAAACACAGATATCCTTCCTATTACAAGTTGAGTGTCAAGTTTTGAGAGAGAGAGAGAGAGAGATAGAGAGAACAATAATTTTATTACATGATATCGACTGGGTAATTAAATAACTCAGGAATAATGCTGAATTTTTTAATGTACACAAAAATGTAATAACATCAAATGATCTTTGTAAGGAATTTAAAAAATAAATGGCATTTAATTTTATAAAAAAAATATAATTTTAATTTTTTAATTTATTTTTTAATTTTTTATTATTTTTTTTTCTGGGGAAAAAAAATGAAATCTCGAGTTACATAAATATCAACACTTTCCGCTCGATGTGGGCACTGTCAGTAATGATATCAGAATGATATTAAGACAGTAGTTATCTTCCGGCATAAACAGTATCAAAGGTAATCACAAAACATGCGAAAAAAAAGTTTTTTTTTAAAAAGAAACGTAGATTTTAATGCAGAATGTATTTATGCATGATCTTTCATATTATTTAAAATACTTTCTCCCCTTAAGAATTGTTTTACTTGTTCATAATTTTGATATCTTTAATTGTTGACCTAGGTGTGATTATTTTATTTTCAAACATAAAATTTTTGAAAAAAAATCCTGGTCAACTCTCAATCTTCACGTAGTTTTGAGGACTGAGCCAGGAAAAGAATTAACATATCGTCGATTTAAGAATATGGATTGAAAACCATTTGTTTATAATATTAATATATTTCACACTGTTTAAAATAATTTATATTAACAATTTTAAACGCCAAAAATATATTACCAACCAATTTAAAAGCAAAATGTCAACTGCAAGTCTCGTAATGTATATATAATTATATGACACCGATAGAATATGTTTTATTGTGTATCATAATACGCCTGAATTTTTAAGTTCACCTACCTTCAATCCGGCATACGGAAATCTAAGTTTCCAGCACCTGATCACACATTTTTGCACGTCCATCTTGCCAGCACTGTAGTCTTTGGCCAGGACTCTAAAATGATTCAAGCCTTTAGGTTGTTTCATGCAGCCAATAGGGGCAACTTCATACGATTGGGCTGACAGGTTCAAATAAAGAAAATAAAGTTATGAGACATTCTGCATTATAGTATGTTAAGGGAATTCAACTGTTTTTGTTTAATAAAAAATAAAATGGATGCCTGGACATCTTGCTTAATGAGTTCCACTGACTCGTGTCAAGCGAGTACAAAACTGGTATACCATATACAGACTCGTGTTAAGTGAGAATAGAACTGGCATTTGTTAAAACAGAAGACTCTACGTCTTTTCATTTAAGAAACTCAGTTACTAAACTCATTTAAGTTTAAAGCACTTTGAGACGTATCAAAACAACCACTTCCCTCCCACCTCGCGGGCCTTTTGATGTTGTCAACACACTGAAATACAGAATTAAAATCAAACATCTTTTCTTTAAGGAATAAAGCTATTTCAGATCAATCAGTGTCACGTTGGAACATAAGAATACTGAAAGGAAGTCTGTGAATCTCTACTTCCAGGATGCTACACCCTTTTGTAAGAGGAGAAATTTTTCAGAATGGGCGTTGGGCTTCAATGTTGTGGGAATGTACAGCCCAGAGTTAATCTTTGACTTCTGACGTTCAACTTATTTCTCATTGAATTAACACAAAGAGGTTATTGAATATTGTATGGATAAGTCTCTAAATAAAAATAAAAAAGACGGAAAAAACAACAAACAAACAATGAGCATATCGGAAAAAAGCGTTTCTCAAGGATTATGTATTTCTTTTTGTTTATGTCTGTTGGATAGCCATTTTTCCCTAGCTATGATGATTGTGAACTACCCCTCCCCCCTATTTATTACCAAGAAATCTATAAGGAGCACAAACAACGGTGCATTTTCACAATCTTGACACTTCCCTTAGACTAACAACTCATTCGGAATTAGACATTATCCATGGTTCAAAATGGATTTCTTCCAATTTTCACAATCACAGCAAATCATCTATCTGTACAATCCTTCATTATCACTGACATCTAATAACTGATAACAAGCAACATAGAATTGCTACTACTCAATATGAAACAACTCAAAGAGCAAAGTTAAGGTTCAAGGAGAATACTCAAGGGAATTTAGGATTAGTCAAGGACTAAGGCAGGGAGACTAACTCTCTTGTTTGCTTTTTAACTTAACGTTAGAAAGAGTTATTAGAAACATAAATATCGACACTTTAGGAACAATAACTGGATACTTCCTGAAACTCAAGAAACAAAAGCTGTTAGCACTTTCTATAGCCAACCGATCCAGTACCTTGCATATGCTGATGACATAGCCCTGCTTGCTAAAAGTACTAAAGACATATCAAAGTCATACATTGAATTAGAAGATGCATCACTGCAAGCAGGGCTGGAAGTCAACAACCAAAAACAAAATACATGACCCTAGAAAGAGAAGAAATGACAGGTGAAAACATTAAAATTAGGAACCAGACTTTTGAAAAACTAAATCAATTCAAATACGTAGGATCACTACTAAATGAAAGGAATGAATTAATAACAGAAATCAAAGAAAGAATATCATCCGTGTATAGCATACTTTAGTAGTAGTAGCCAGAAAATCCTCTAAAACAAAAACATTACAAGGGAAACAAAGAAAACTCTTTATAAAACGATCATCAGACAAGCTGTAACATATGCAAGTGAAACTTGGACCTTAAAAAAACTGCAGAAAACCGGTTAAATACATGGGAGAGGAAAGTTCTCAGGGAAATATATGGACCAACAAAGGATGAGTTCAGATGGAGAATAAGAACCAACAACGAACTATACAGTTTATATCAGGATACCACAATAGTTGCTGAAATGCAAAGGGCAGACTGCGCTGGGCAGGACACCTAGAAAGAATGTCAAATGATAGAGGAGTAAAGAGGTACACCACTGTGAGAGACGTGTTGTTGTGTTTACATTGTATGAGAATGCAATGACTTGACCTAGTATGAAACACGTGGTTTGTTAGGTGAACTGTAAGCGTGCTGGTCAAGGACTGAGAGAATAGCTAGAATGTACGGTTCAAGAGGCAACCGGGGTTGATTGCATACGAGCTGCTTAGGTAGTTGATTGTACAGTTGATCACAGTGAATTGTATATAGTGATTAAAGACAGTTGTTAACCAGACCACAGTGTGTTAAAGACTTGTCTCTTGACCAGCCATAAGTTCTATTACAACCACCAAAACCCCAAGTGGAAACCGGCTCAAGGGAAGACCCAGGCTTAGATGGATGGATGACGTAGAGAAAGATCTACAACAACTGGGCATCCAATATTGGAGAAGAAAGGCATTGATAAGGACTGAGTTGAAGGAGGTCGTGAGGCAGGCCCAAACCCTACATGGGCTGTAGTGGAAGGAGGTCGTGAGGCAGGCCCAAGCCCTACATGGGCTGTAGGAGGTCGTGAGGCAGGCCCAAGCCTGCAAAGAAATTCGCAAATGGCTGTCGTTAAAACTTCTAAGGATTTTAAACATTATTTTTTTGTTACTATTTTGAAAATGATTTACCACTTACGTTTTGACTGAGTGACGACTGTCATGTTGCTTAGCAGCAGGGCCGAGAAAACTGAGGTCAGAAGGTTCATGTTGTCAGCACTTAGCGTTGTAGGTACTTCACACACCCCGATGTACACGACATTCTGCAGATTTTATTGATTGATTGATTTGGAATCCCATTACTTTTCATGGATAATATTACAATTAGTAATTTTTTAAAAATCGGGATTTTTAAAAAGAAACCTAGTAGTATTATCTCATATCTGCGCTCCATTTTTTCGGTGTTTCCTTTCCTGAGGACTATCCAATGACAAGTTGTAACTGAGACAGAAAAGTTATACAAGATACCATCATACGCGTGGCTTCTATGGATGAGTGTCAAATAATTTAACTTAGTTGGAAGAAATCAAATAGCCATTAGTTTGAGCACCAAAGAAATCTATTACCTCAAATATTTAAAATAATTGTAAATATTGTGTTTCATTAAAAAAATATTGCCTGTATCATATCGCAACTTATTTTTGAAATTTCAACTCAAGTCATACGTTTCATTTGTTGAACTTTTGGTTACGTAAGTTCAGAGGCGTAACTAGGCTTTTGGCGCCCTTGGTTAATTTATTTTTGGCGCCCTTGATAAATTGACAAAGTTTCCGCTTTAGGATTTTTCATTTGTTAGAAAAAATGAGTGTATTTCTCTTATTTTATTTATGACATTAATTACGTAGTCTGACAGTGACAGTCATACAACGTATTAATACAAATGCATAAGACAGGAACAATACTAATTTGCAGTTTATTATTTACTAAATAATACCAAATAAATTGGTGGACAAAACTGAGTATACGTACTACAATAAAGAATACAGCAAAACTTGAAGTAACATGTATTATAGATAAAAACAATAATGTCAATGTGTCATACTCACTATCTCATGCATAACGATAGAGACTCACAATAAAAAGTAAATTTAAGTAACACTCCACCGACTAGAGTTCAGCACTTCAGTTAGCTGGCGTATTGGCGTGTTGCTAATACAGTCGGACCTCTCTAAGTCCAACGGAGGGGGAATTCGGCTTACAGAGTTTTCGAGCTAGGAAAACTGGCATAATAGGCTCTGATTAATCAAGGACAATGTTGATATTGAGAAGGGGTGGGGGTGGGGGGACAGCCATAGCGGCTAGTAGGCTTGACAGGAAAGAGGTGCGGTGATATTTCATATGAAAGGAGCCAACTTGCTTTGACATACCGACAAAAACTTGTGAGAGGAGACACCTTCCTTCCCCTCCCCAACTTTACTCCCTCGACAGTGGGATGGGGATAGTAAGATTTTTCTTTTTAAAAGAAAGACTGTAAAATCATATTGACATTTGCATGATAAGAAGCCACGCAAAGGCAACAAACATAATAAAAATATTATAATGGTTTAAATGAAATATATTTAAATATAATTAGTTATTCACTTTTTTGTTACCAAGGATAAAAGTGAAATACAGTTGGACCTCGCTAAGTTGAACTTCCCTAAGTCGAAAACCTCCCTATACCGAATTAATTGTTAGGTCCCTGCCAAATTCCACAAGATTAACATATTTTAGAGCTTCTTAACTCCAAGATTTTTGGCTTTAAACCTCTCTATGTCGAATTTTCCAAGGCGTTTGGTTTATTATTCTGGAGTGACATTTCAGAACACGTGTTCCGTAGAGCCACGGAAATGGACGTAAAATCTTGTCTTAGTGCATTCCACGAGGGATTAAGCGACCCTTGCAAGTACAAAAAATGACAAAGACAAGAAAAAGGAGTGGTAAGTGGTAACTAATTCGCGTCCCTTTGCTGCATGCTGTGACTCTTTTTAAAAAGAAAAATCTTACAGACCCCTCCTACTGTGGAGGGAGTAAAAAGGGGGAGGGGGGAAGGTGTCTCTTCTCACGGGCATGTGTCGGCATGTCAAAGCAAGTTGGCTTCCTTTCATATGAAACATAGACACCGCCTCCCTTTCCTGTCAACCCTACTAGCCGGTATGGCTGTTCCCCACCCCCACCCTCAATATCTACATTGTCCATGATTAATTGGCGCCTATTACACCATTTTCCTTAACTCAAAAACTCCGTAAGTCGATTTTTCCCGGGTCCTTTTGAGTTCGACTTAGAGAGGTCCGACTGTATTTATTTAAAATATATTTATAATTTACGAATTAGATATTTAGTTTCGCCCTTTTGAGCTGGTGCCCTTGGCAACTGGCCCGATGCCAACCCGTTGCTACGCCACTGCGTAAGTTTAAGCACGTTATTCTTCTGGGTTATTTTAATTACGATGCGACATTGGAGTTTGCTTCACGGTTGTTTCTAAAATTGATTACAGTTAATGAAAATATGAAATTATACCCTATAGCAGGATTCGGGAAACTTTTTGTCTGAGAGAGCCATACATTATGTAATACATTATGTTTAAAACTAAAAATTCAAATAAATGTGTGCATTTTGAGTACTTTCAACACTAAAACTACAATAATTATGTCTCTGAATTCTTTTTAATAACATTGTTATGCTGTTTATATGCAATTAATATGTAGATATAATGAGTCTGAAACAACTTTTTAAAAAATATAATCGAACATTTGTTTGAGAGCCAGATGCAGCCGTCAATAGAGCCACATCTGGCTCGCGAGCCATGGTTTCTTGACCCCTGCCCTATAGTATACAGCTTATATTTTTTAACCAAATATTTGAATCTTACTAATCTTTTACCTAGCAACTCAAGGTATGGTCAAAGAATTCATGTTTATTCAGCTAAGGCATTGCAAAAATAAATTATGTTACATCGGATATGATTGGAACAAATTGATCTTAGCTATTTACTCTCCGAATGCTCTTTTTCCCCCTCCATTGTCGTACCCCAAAATGCAATCCTTATTTAAAAAGAAGCAATAATTCTTATTGTATGCAAACAAGGTGCCGTCCATGTATGACATCACGCGATTTTGGCCGATTTTTACACTCGTCACACTTCGTCACAAAAACTTAGATCCCCCCTCCAATAGGACGTCACAAATATTTGACCCCCCCCCCTAAAAGCCGTATTTTCTAACTGAAAATTAGCATGTGCAAACTACTTTTTGTTGTTTTAATATTTATTTATTGAAAGGCTGCACTCTAATATCGTAACACGTGTGAAGCCATTGAAAACTTCATTAAATAAATTGTAAGCAATCAAATATTTAAGTGGAACTTTTATTTAAAGTTGCGCGTTTTTGATGTGACGTCACATTTCTTAAACACCCCCTCTCCCTCGTCATACATCTTCACAAATGCGTGCCCCCTCCCCCTAGGCGCGTGAAGTCATTAATGGACGACCCCCAATACATTTGTTAAATAATATATATTACAGCTGCGGAAATTAACGATTAATTTCTCGATTAATCGTAAAAAATTGATGATTAAATTATTTTTAATGATTAATCGACCCATCACTTACAACTTATTGGAAGTCAAAATGTAAAAAAAAAGAATAAAAAATAGTGGCCGATAAATAATAGCAAATTTACTGACAATTACACGAACATTTTGGTTTTAAACTATTGACTGACGGGAATATTCAAAATGTTGATAAAGTTTGCCTACCATGGTTCTAACACTTCGCCTACTTATCAAACCAAATGAAAAGCGTATTAAGCTAATGGCAGTAATGGACTCTGTCTCAAGACACAGAAAATGACGACAGCTCTTCTGATGAATTACTGCGTTGCAAAATTGAGATGAAAGTTCATGAATCCGTTAACCCTCTTCAATGTTGGCCACTTAATGAACACCAATATCCGATAATGTCATTCCTTGCCAAGTCAGTTTTGTGCATACCAGTTACCTCAGTTCCATGTGAATGATTGTTCAGCTCGGCTGGTTATATTATCAATTAGACCCGCTCATCACTTGAACCAAATAATGTCAACACTCTTGTCTTTCTGCGTAGTTGGTTAAACGATGACATAAAATAAAGGAGACATTCCAGTTTTATTTAGATTTTCAACAAGAACGTTTAATAAGTGTTACTTATGAAATCATACATTTTCATTTTTGGCTTTAATCGAAATTAACGGTTTATTAATCGTTAAGTTATCAAAAGTTACCGATTAATTTTAAATTAATCGTTAACAGCCCTACTTGAAAGTAAATAATATTTGATTCTGACCAAACGTTCACACATTACTAAAACTCAGTACCTAAAATATATCCGTCTAATTTGAAGGGGCTGTTCATAAATGACGTCACGTTATTTTGGCCGATTTCCCCCCCCCCTTTTTATTAATCGTTAATTTATCAAAAGTTACCGATTAAATTTAAATTAAACGTTAACAGCCCTAATATATATATATATAATAATTATTATTAATTTTATATATATATATACATATGTCTCTCTGGCAGAGATCTTTAAATCGAAGAAGTGGGCGACCTCTTACTCTTTCCCGATGCCAGTTCTCCATATAGGAGGTCCTTGGGGATACGACCCGGGCTTATTCTTTTAACATGTCCTAGCCATCTTAGGCGTCTTTCACCAACGATTGATAACATGCTGTGGGTATGGGCACGCATCAGGACCTCACTATTTGACACTTTGACCTTTAATGCCAAGGATGCGACGTAGGCACCTCAAGTGGAAGCTATTAAGCTTGCGCTCATGGGATGAATAAGAGGTCCATGTCTCGCTTCCGTATTGCAGCGTACTGATGACGCAGGCTCGATAGATACACTTTGGTTTTCACCGTTAGCTTGGTGCTTTGCCAAACCCGTTTATTCAGTTTAGCCATTGTGACAGCCACTTCTACTGTTTATTTCGTCCTCAATGGACAGTGATTTGGAAACCTTGGACCCCAAGTATAGGTGAAGCTGTGCGCACAACCTCCAAGTTTTCATTGCTGATATTGATGGTAGGAGGAGAAAATGTGTCTTTTTCAAGCTGATCTGCAGACTAAATTCTTTACAGGCGTTAGAGAAGCTTGACACAAGTTGTTGCAAACCAGTTTCTGTGTGTACTATCAGTGCCGCATCGTCCGCAAACAGTAGCTCGCGAATTAGGACATCTGACGTTTAGGTTTTGGCTCGGAGGCGGGCAGTGTTGAAAAGTCCTCCATCAGCTCTGGTGTGTAACCAGATTCAATCACTGCTATCCTTGAGTGCATATCAAAGCAATACAGAAAAGAATGTTGCGAACAGTGTTGGTGCGAGTACACAACCTTGTTTAACAACTCCGCTGCTGACTGGAAAGGCTTCGTAGAACTGCACTGTGCCCTGCATATTTTCATGGAACTGTCAATTTTTTCCTGGATTAGAAAAAGCCCGCTGCCACTGACTAAATCAAAAGCTTTTGTAAGATCCACAACGCCAATGTATAGCTGCATCTGCTGCTCTCTGCATTTTTCCTGGAGCTGCCGCATGGAGAACACTATGTCTATGGTTGACCGACCAGGTATTTAAGTAATTCGTATAATGTTTTACAATTTATCATCAATTCGTTTCATTTTCATGATTAAATATATCTTGAATCAATATTTAGTCTTACTGAATCTAAAACTTACTCATTATATCATCATCAGATCATCTAGAGCAGGGGTTGGCGAACTTATTTCCCCGATACCCCAATATTATAAAATTGTATGTTGTCTTTACCCCAAAGGCTCCAAATGAGTCTGCATTACCCCCAAGAGTTCCCTCGTTACCCCAAATGCGGTAATTTACTCCTGTTCGCCGAGCCCTGATCTAGAGAACAATTGTCAATATTCAATATTAATTACTCATCAACTACAATCCACATATCAAGTTTTATTTACCAATCTATTAATCTAGACCTAGACTATTTCACAGCAATAATAGTCAACTTTAATCTACATTTATCAACTAATTCATACAAGAAGTTATGGAGGCTAACTCTAATCAAAAGTATGATTGCATATATTAATCATACTTACTTTCAAAATCACTTTTAGAACTAATACACATTACATAAAACTTTAAAATACTCAGAACTCTCTTAATCTAAAGGCAAAATTATAAAATTATGTAAGATAAAACTTTAAACGAAACAAAATCCCCAAAATGTCGTATTTCGGTGCGCAAAGAACATCCGATTCCTCTGACATTGTCCATAGAACAATGAATTTCACCTAGATTTTAATAATAATACTACTGACAATTGTTTATTCCAAGTCCAAGGGTTACTTTTTTGTCTCAAGAAGAGTAATTACAGTTACTGCTCGTGTATCAATCCTTAAAAAATATATTCAAGCCTAATTTATACCGAGATCAGATATATATTTAGGCCTGCTGTATTCTTATCATTCAAGCGTAACGTATCCTCGTTCAATATAGAATTAAAAAAAATATTTTATTGCAAATCTCAGTATGTTTCTGGAAGTATAAATAAGCATTAATGAAATGTTTTAAGTCGATTGATCGTTTAAGTATTAATATTAAAAAGTCACCGGACGGAAATGGAACAAATTCAATCATTGCTCTAGGAAAAAAAGCGCCGAGCTGGCACCCCCAAAAGTGAAACGACGGATCCGCTTCCTGCTACATTGTTGACTCTGAACCCCTGCTACTTTGACCTGGTCACGCTACGTTGACCCCTACTCCACCCCACCCCCCCTTTTATAACAGCAAATATTGGGACGGGCTTAAGTGGCATGTTGTCGAAGTACTTCCACAAACTACTCACAGACATTCCCCACAGAGTCGCTGTTGACCTTTCAACCCAACCGTCACTTCTGCTACTGCTGTTCTGTCTCACAGCCGAGCAACGAACGGAAGCCTCAAATGGACGACCCCGTGCCGGCTAATTCCCTCCACCCTGTCATCCTGTGATCACATCCCATTAAACCCGTATTTAAACTACCCGTGCTGGCTCCAGTTGTTTGTGTCGGTAGCAAATCTAGATCCCGGAATCGACGGCTTTCATCCGGACTCCGTAATCGATTTCGTTTTTTGGGGGTTTTTCAGAACTAATGTGAATCCCCCGCGATCCCTCTCCACCTGCCGATAGCCTTGTATGTGAAAAGAAGGATTAACTCCTTTGCCTTATCGATTCTCGCTCGTTGGTAAAGCTACGCGATTCGTGCGACAAGGTAGAGACCTAAGAGTCTTGTGGATGATATTGTAGCAGCATCAAATGAATCTTTTTCTCAGCTTATATTCCAGACATAAGACAGGCGTCATGAAAGATCTCAAACTGTGCGCAAGGGATTGTATTCTTATTAAACGGCTTTGTTTTGTCTTTTATCACAGTGAATGTGTTTTGTCGAGCTGGCGTTGTCTCTGGTCCACTTCGCTATCTCCAGGCATTGAGTGAGTGAGGGAGAGAGAGATTGTGAAAATCAATGCGCCATGTCACGGAGCAGTTAGCGCGTCAGGTCGGACGTGTTGTCCCTCCAGTATGTGAGGGCGCCACAACAAACTACGATTGTCGCCCGTCATCTGTGAGTTAACAGGAAAATAATCCAGCGGTGGACGGTGGTTGATCGAGGTGAGTACTGGATACAAGATGTTGTTGTTGTGGTGGTGGTTTAGTAGTAAGTACTGGATACGAGATGTTGTTGTTGTGGTGGTGGTGTCGTAGTTAGGACTAGATACGAGATGTTGTTGTTGTGGTGGTGGTGTCGTAGTTAGGACTAGATACGAGATGTTGTTGTTGTGGTGGTGGTGTCGTAGTTAGGACTAGAAATGAGATGTTGTTGTTGTGGTGGTGGTGTCGTAGTTAGGACTAGATACGAGATGTTGTTGTGGTACATAGTAAGAACTAGATACGAGCAATATTCCCTCTAAGCTTCGTTGATCCGTGTGCAAAGTAAAAAAAACTCGTGAGCAAAGTTGGACAACATCCATTTTTTGTGCAATATTTTACTAAAATTGTGGCGTGGTAATTCTAAACTGCTGTGCGGCGTCTGTCAGATATTTGCGCGGCCGCGCAGCTTTAAGACAACATTGGATACGGGATGTTGTTGTGGTACGTAGTAAGGACTAGATACGAGGTGTTATTGTGGGGATTGTGAGGTGTCGAGGTGAGCACTAAATACAGATTGTTGCTCAGGATTTTATTTTTCAATATCTCCGTGTGGCGTTTTGCGGACGTAATTTATGTAGTTTGGCTACGTCATTATGACAGATGAAGCTGAAGTTTTCTTTTGTTGAGTTTAATGAAGTTCCCGTTGATTGATAGGTTGGCGAACGTTTCATTATTTGATGGAATTGATGAATTTAATGATGTCAATAAAATTATGATGCCTCTAAAATCTTGTGTCATGACTTATGTTAGAGCCACTCTCACGTAATACATCGTGCTTAATGACAGATGGTAGAGTGACTCTCACATCGTGTTTTTGACACATGGTAGAGTGACTCTCACCTCGTGTTTTATGACAGATGGTAGAATGACTTTCACATCGTGTTTTATGACAGATGGTAGAATGACTCTCACATCGTGCTTTATGACACATGGTAGAGTGACTCTCACATCGTGTTTTATGACAGGTAGTAGAGTGACTCACACATCGTGTTTTATGACAGGTGGTAGAGTGACTCTCACATAGTGTTTTATGACAGGTAGTAGAGTGACTCACACATCGTGTTTTATGACAGGTGGTAGAGTGACTCTCACATAGTATTTTATGACACATGGTAGAGTGACTCTCACATCAAGTTTTTGACACATGATAGAGTGACTCTCACATCGTGCTTTATGACAGATGGTAGAATGACTCTCACATCGTGCTTTATGACACATGGTAGAGTGACTCTCACATCGTGTTTTATGACACATGGTAGAGTGACTCTCACATAGTGTTTTATGACAGGTAGTAGAGTGACTCTCACATAGTGTTTTATGACAGGTGGTAGAGTGACTCTCACATAGTGTTTTATGACAGGTGGTAGAGTGACTCTCACATAGTGTTTTATGACACATGGTAGAGTGACTCTCACATAGTGTTTTATGACACATGGTAGAGTGACTCTCACATAGTGTTTTTGACAGGTAGTAGAGTGACTCTTACATAGTGTTTTATGACAGGTGGTAGAGTGACTCTCACATAGTGTTTTATGACAGGTGGTAGAGTGACTCTCACATAGTGTTTTATGACACATGGTAGAGTGACTCTCACATTGTGTTTTATGAAAGGTGGTAGAGTGACTCTCACATAGTGTTTTATGACAGGTAGTAGAGTGACTCTCACATCGTGTTTTATGACAGGTGGTAGAGTGACTCTCACATCGTGTTTTATGACAGGTAGTAGAGTGACTCTAATGTCGTGATTTTGTATTAATGCAATGCTTTCTTTTAACAAACCACGCCATCAGAGATCTGATTAATGTTGGATCTGAAACTTGTGACGGGCTAATTTGTGGTCAACCAATACACAGTACCGACTTCGAACCTTGCAGTGAACCTATACATCGTGGCAATCTTTTAATTAACCTTGTTAGTGTACTCCAAAGTCACGTGTCATGGGTGACTCATCAATTAGGTTGAGTCATTGATTTGTGGACCAGACACATTAACTTGGGCGTTTGTCAAGATACATTTCAGAACAAACATAAAAACTGTGCCATTGTCTTTGTTTGTGTGTGTGTGTGAGAGAGAGAGGGGGGGAGAGGAAGAATGAGGTGGGGAGGGAGAGAGTGAGGGAGAGAAAGATAGTTTACCAAGCACTTCGTCCCCTGATCTTTATGTCGACTGGAATGGTCATCCCCTTGTTTGTATGTGCACGATAAAGTGTCCAAAATTAATTCATTTCATTATTTCGTGGATTACTTTTGGATTGACACCTCTCTGCTCTTAATTATTAACAACTTATCTATTTCCACCTTTAAACTTGCTCCGGCCAAACTTATTTGTTTTCTTCCAGTTTATCTCTGACACACTCATTCCTTGATCTCTTTCAATTCTTTTTTTCGTTACCCATAGTTCAGGTCGGTGTTAGACATTTTCAGGCTTGGGGAAAATAGGCAGAGTGGTCTCCCCTCAGTCCACAATGTGAAGTAGCAAGTACTTGGAGCCAGGTTTTGTTGTAACCATCAGCCTGTTTAGACCTGATTGTTGTATTTACTAAAGTTTTTATATTCTCACGGGAAAAAACCCCAGCTCCATTAGACGATGATGTGGCGCTTTCCAAAGTTTTATGCAAAATTTATGCAGAGCCCTCCTGTTATAAACACAACGCCGGTCGTTTGTTTTTCTCCTTAACCAATCAAGCAGCGCAATCTTGACCTTGACGCGTCACAAAATATAATATTTAAAGGATGAGGCCGCGATGCTCTAAAACTTTTTTTTTAAATGATGGACGGAATCAGATAGTTCAAAGATCGTTACATAAGATTGATAAGTAATGTTAATTTAATTTACCATTTAATTATAAGTCTTTTATTGTAAGGTTTCGGACACGGGCGTATCGATGGTCTCGGGTTCGAATATCCGTGAAGGCAGAGATTTGTTCTCGAGATAAAGTGTGTCCCTGAATCCAATCAGCAACGAATGGGTACCTGAAATAGTTAGGGGAAACAAATGCGGCTGGGAATAGTGTATTCCATCTAACTGTGGCATGTGAACACTGCGTCACAGGCCGCAATAATCTTCTGTATAAACGGATCGTCTGTAACAGAGAAGACGAAACAATAGTTAATCGATAGTCTCTACATAAGAAATACATATATAATAGTTCAAAGTTGATAATATTTCCGCTCAGTTGTTCCCCCTTCCACACACTTTTCCTGTCTGAATCTCATCACATTAGAATGTAGTAACGTGACAACAAACGTGGCCACTGACGTGGCATTACATAACACTACCAAAGTTTTTAAGTAGAACGCACGGATTACCTGACTCAGAGGAATAGACGTGGGATACCCAGCCCCCGCCCCCCCCCGCATTAAGGAAACAAGACGTTAACTTAAATCTTCAGGGAACTCTCAATCCATATTTGTTGAATGCCATAGATTTTCTAAGTGCTGAGTGGTTGTAACAAACAAAAGATAAAAAATAATAAAACTATTGATCGGGTTATCGCCTTAAGAAAATGCTCTCAAACATGACAAGAAATCTATGAGCAGGTTCGAGACAAACAGAGGAAAGAATATAGACGCAAATAAAGACGCACTTACAGAAACAAACTTCAACAATAAAAAAACAAAAATAAAGACGCGTTTGCTTACAGTAAAAATACAAGAACATAGACTGAAACTTAAACATGAACCAAATATCCAAACACATGATTTTGTTGAGTTCTCATGGGGGAAAGACGGGGGTGGGGAGGGGGGGCAGCCGAAAGGCGTTTGTCGTGTTGTTAGCAAACGGCTACAGAAGGGTTTCATTATGTTATGGCTGTGACATACATAAAAGTTTTATCATCTTATGACTGTGACAGAATGGTGTCCGGTGGATCTCAAACTTGGGGTTGGGTCCCTGTCTGGGGTTCTGCTCCTCGTGCCTCGTCTCTTATGTTACATCACATCTCCTAGTTATTGACAGCAATGAAGAACTTGATTGAACGTATACAGAATTCGACTTAAGTAAAATAACTGCATTACATTCATATACAATGTTTATATTTTAAAAAACGTACAATGTATATAAAATTGAGTATAATGGGTTGTTTTATTTTGTTTAAAGGCCTGCTTAGACCAGTCATAATTACTTGTGGACAAAGCCGTCCAAATTACGTGTTGACAAAGCCGTCCAAATTACTTTTTGAAAAAGCCGTCCAAATTACTTGTTGACAAAGCCGTCCAAATTAATTTTTGAAAAAGCCGTCCAAATTACTTGTTGACAAAGCCGTCCAAATCTCATCTAATTCTCATATTTGCTACCTTGGTCATTACTTCAAGTATTAGACATTATTGTTATTTTTTCAAAACTCTCATCCAGTAAACATTATAGCTACCTCTGTCATTATCCATAAACAATGAACTTTATTATCAACACTGTCATTGCCCTCAGCAACTACTCATTATTTCCCCTCCATCAATTCCCTCATCTCTAAAGCGACGAAGCCGAGTACTTTTTTGTATTGCATGTGTTTTACTTTTCCTAGTTTCCTAGTTCCCTTGCCAATTTATTAAAGTCCTCTTAGCAAACTTTTATGGCATTTCAATCGCAAAATTTATTTAAACAGAGTGTCCGGAAATATAAATTGTTTTCGGAGAACAGCAATAAACTAGAAAATGATGTTGTGTTTCCATTAAATACATAAGTCATCGTCTGCTGCTGGATGATATAGTCTCAGATTTCATCTAGAAAACATCCAGCCACGGTTTGAGACTCATAGTATGCACTAATTATTTCATGTATAAACATGTGCATTGATCTAGACAACTTTTTATTACCACGTAACAGCTCGGCCGCTCAGTTAAGACACAGCGTTGTTGTGAATAATTGTTACCGACAAAAGACGATTCTTAACTTTGTTTCCCAATACTGCTCACTAAAATTGTTCATCTCAAGTATCCTTTGAGTCTTTAGCACAAATTGACTTCATTTTTATACAAAAAAACTTTCAAGCAAACTTTATTTATTTTTTCCTAATTATTTTAAATCAAATGTACTAATTACCCCTCACCTTTGTCAAACAAGTTTTTAAAAAATATATATTTTCGAGATCAATTTGATTCAATTTAATGGAATGCTTGTAATACACCTTGTGAACTTTCTGGTCTATCTCTCCATACAGGATGGAACCCGCTGATGCGGATGTTCGTGGACCAAAAGCCAAAAAATAACTAGAATGTAGAATCTCACTTCCTGTCTGTAACCGTTTCTTCAGCCAGCATCCTACATCTTCATTTCTGTTACTTTTTGTTCAATCCTCTTCCATTCTTTCCATCTTTCTTGTCCTGAATTAATCAGTTAATGTTATTTTGAAATGTCACATAAATGTCAGGAGAAGACTTAAATCACGCGTGATCAGTGCTGCGTCTGTTGTTAGCTTGTTGGGCTGGGAGCAGACTTTCTTTCAGACAATTTGTTCCGGGGTTCCGGGGCGGGAGGTATTAAAGATGTTTGGTAGGCAATGGAAAGTGGTGAAGAAAAACGTGTCGGCGAGATTTAGGGTGTGTGTGTTGGGCGGGGGGGGGCTGTTATATATATATATATATATATATATATATATATATATATATATATATATATATATATATATATATATATATATATATATATGTATATATGAGCTAGCTGTCAGCCAGTATCAGATTTTTGCCCTGTACTTAATGGAAAGGGGGGTGAGGCGGAAGAATTTAACATAACGTTAGACACTTCACTAGGGAAGGGTTATTTTAGTGCAACAATTGGTCCAGAAAGAACTCTCCGAAGTTCACCCAAGATAACGGATTTTTAAGTTTGTGGGACAAACCCTTACGATATTTGCTCTTTGTTACATCTAAGTTGAATCCATGGAATCTATTTGGTCAAACTATTTTTGGGAGATCTTTGTTAAAATTGTTCGACTATTTAACTAACTCACTGACCTGTATGCCTGTCTATCTGCCAGAAATGTAGTGAGCTAAATTAAACAACTTCACGATTTGCTAGAGCATTGCATCTCTAATTACAATAGATGTTTTCGAAAAAATTAAAATCTAGTGATTATAAAATGATAGTAAAGAGGAAAAAGTAATGAGCATATCTTTGATGTGCACCTTTTACCTATCTAATGATTCCACATTCAAAACTTAGGATACCTCGGCAATCAATGTAGGAAAGAATGTCTTTCAACTGAAGTGACCCCACTTCCGTGTGAATAGTCAGCCTTACCTCATCCACCTCTTTGACTCATTGGAGATTAAATGAAGGAAACAATTGCCCATCTCGTCATATGAGCAAAGCGATTGTCTGCAAAACTAGAGGTAAACGGCTCAGGTACAAATAAAATATTAATTTTTACAATTTTAAATACAATTATTCTAAGTACATACTTGAGAGTCTGTTTTTTAATCAAACGATTTCCTCAGTTAAATGAATCGTAATAGTTAAATGGCATTTTGTTTGGATTTTTTATACAAAATCGAGACTTCGGGTCATGTAATAATGTTTTTTTTTAAATATCGTATTTTGTAGTTTATCTTTAGCTTCTATCTAAAAGGATTTTTTATTTGAGTTCGCAGCACTTGCTTAACTACAAAATACAGTGAGTAGAAAATACGGACAAAGCTTTAATGATTTCTTTCAAGTCGCTTTATTACAGTCAATCAGTTAGTTTAATGGAGGCGATCAAATATCAAAGGAAACGAAGGTGAAATATGGATCTGGTGAGGAAATTAGGGGCAGGTAAGGTGTAATAACCTACTGAGGAAATCTACTGCAGCTACAGAGCTGAGCACCAACATGCAGATACTCACGGTTTAGCGACTTCGCGAGTGCTGTAGATGAAATAAATTCAAATAGTACTGAACTACATATACCAAAAAAAAACATCTAACGAAAGACAAAACAACCATAGTTAACAACCAGATGAAGAAGAGTGGCCCAGTCGAGCTGAAAGCCGAGGTATCGTGGCTTCACCAAACCATCCACCGCTTACTGCGTTGATCGTACTGGAACTACTGGTCTGTATACCCATAGGAAGACGTTCAAACAAATGATGCCAAGAACAAGCGTCAAGCACCAAAAAGTTTTTAACTTAAATAATGCCCCCAAGAGTTGTGACGGCCTTAGGACATCCGACACAAAATCACGGGAAGATATATTAAATCATCAGTTCAAGCCAGTCTTTGAAGATGGTAGATAGAATTAGAGGTCGAGATTCTTGTGGAAGCGAAAATGATGAGTAGAGCCCGTCCCACCATGAAAGGTTATCAGATCTCGGAGCAACGGCTGATAATACTCCCTATAACTATTAAAAAACTTGTATTTATATAAAGGGCTCAAATAATTGGCCAATGAAATAGCAGATGCTCAAACAAGCCCCTTCCAATCGTCGTTGTCCATGGGCAAATTACCAACAGACTGGATAACAACGTGTGTGTTACTCAAATCCTCACAAAAGAGGAATGTCGTGACCTTTCCAACTATCACTTGGGGTAACCCTCACCAGTGTTTTCTGCAAACTGTTGAAACACATTATCGTAAGCGCAGTCAGTGAAACAATGTTCCTAAATGAGAAGTTGAAGCGATAAGATTTGACACATTTTTTCCCAATGGATTCTAAAAACTCCTACCCCCCCCCCAACCCCACCATCCAAACTTACAGTTACGGATACCTCCGATGAGTAGCCGTTGACAAGCATCCTTTAACATCGCAAACTACTTCAATATAACGAGAAGCCGCAATTATTTAAGTATTGTTTAAGAACCTACTATGTTAAACGCAAGATGACAAATTTAAAAACGCATTTTGTCTTTACTTATTATTACCATTTATCTCTCTTGTTATTTTTTCAACATTTATTTGTAACATGTTTCTTGGTCTCATCTCTATTCCCTAGTCCAGTGATGGCAAACCTTTTTTGGTGCTGCGTACCCACAATTCAATTAAAACACACTTTTATATAGTAAAGTGCCAGCACAGTGGTTTGATAAAGGAATTAGTACTTAAGTTGCGTGCCGGCTGATGAGGCTCTGCGTGCCGTTTGTGGCACGCATGGCATAGGTTCGCCATTACTGCACTAGTCGATTTCATATAATTGAATTTTGTTTGCTTGGGTGTATATTATATATTATCAGACTAATGACATTAATTCCAATCCTGTTAAGAGTCGATTCTGTGAACTACCACACGCAGACAGTAAAACGATACCTATTAGATGAATCAGAATTGTATTCAAAACGAAGACCTATGAATCGATATTTCGGCACGAAGATTTTCCTTTAATGAGAACAAGGAAATAGCGGAGTGGTTTCAATTTTTCTAAGGTTTCATCTTTTGTCTTTGTTTTAGATTTTCTTCAAAACTAACTCATACATTATAATGGCAATCAAAACTTCATCTGTAGACATAAATAATTATTGCTAAATAATGTATTTTCATAAATCATAGTCGACAAATAAATTCGGAAAAGAATGTAGCGTTAGATAGGTCTTAAACTTTGAAATGTCATTGTCAATGTAACATGTAGCACTGGCATGAAACCCTCAAGTAACAGGAACATGAAGCACTGCTATGACACCCTCAGGTAACATGTAGCACTGGTATGACACCCTCAGGTAACATGTAGCACTGGTATGACACCGTCAGGTAACATGTAGCACTGGTATGACACCCTCAGATAACATGTAGCACTGGTATGACACCCTCAGGTAACATATAGCACTGGTATGACACCCTCAGGTAACATGCAGCACTGCTATGACACCCTTAGGTAACATGTAGCACTGCTATGACACCATCAGGGATCGAGAGGTTGAAGAAAACAAAGAACTCGAAGTGGTCGACAAGGATTTTTATAGAGATTTGAGTTAGGGAGGAAAGCAAGAGACTCTACAGCTTGGAAAAAGAATTTTAATAACACACGTTCTCTTGTGGATTGTTATAAGAATAGAAAAAAAAACATAACATTATTTCGTAGCTTTGTGTGTGTGTGTGTGTGTGTGTCCAATAACCTTTTATTCGAGGTCGTAGGGGTTCTAATGTTTCCATTAGAACATTCTCGGGCTCAGTAGACCTTGGCGGCGCCCATCTCTCTCCAGGTCAGCGGAGTACTTTTTTAGCTTTAGTCATTCATCAACATTTTTTAAATCCCTTATATTAACTTCACCGTCGTCTCTGTCTCTCTGTCTTGATCTCTGTCTCTCTCTCTGTCTTGGGCGGGCGGAAAAACAAAAGTCACAAATGACCCACTTCCCGGGAAGCCATCGAGCTGAAATTTGGCCCACGGACCCGTGTCACCGAACAATGCATCGTATCAAAATTTCAGATCGATTGAATGTACTGTAATTAAATTAATGCATTTTTAGTTTATCTCTATACGAGGTATGTAATTCAATTTCACGGTTTATTATTGTTTTTTTCACGTGAAAGCTCAGTTCGCGCGTTGACGCGATGTACCGGGGTGCTTTTGTTTACATTTTAAGTGTCACGCTGAGCTCGGTCCAGCGATCGGTGACCAGACTCGGGTTATGAAGCAAAGTTGAGTTAAGACAGATTCAGTCTGTAAATGTTTGTCGCGTTTGAAAATAATCAATACTGTTAGTTATGTCTCATATATAAAGGATTTATAGTCAAAAACTTTGTTTTTACGGGTTTGTTTTATTAGTTTATCTATATAAACTATATGTAGCGGCCGCTATTGCTTACATTTTACGGGTCACTTGACTTCACGCCAGCCATGGGTGAACACATCTCGTTGTTTTAACCAGGTGTACTGGCGTGCTTTTGTTTACCTTTTACGTGTCACGTTGAGCTCGGTGCAGCGATCGGTGACAAGACGGGTTAAAAGCAAAGGGGAGTTAAGACCGATTCAGTCTGTAAATATTTGTCGCGTTTGAACATAATCAATACTTTTAGTTACGTCTCATATATAAGGGATTTATGGTCAAAAACTTTGTTTTTACGGGTTTGTTTTATTACAGTGGATTTAACGTGGGCTAGATCCCACGCCCATCAGCTTGTGATGCGAGCGCACTATTATGACTTCGCTATTCAGCTTAAAAATACTTTTTTAAATCAAAAGATAAGCTTAGATTTTGAAATTATTTAGAACACAGCAGTCACATGGATTTGTTGTTGTTTTTTTTAAATTGTTTATTTTACGTTTATAGGTTCAATTTCAGATATTACTTCGAGGACCATTTCTCATCTATATTTTATTCTTTAAAAGTAACATATAAAACCCGTTCACATCCCAGACACTTTCTTTTGACCACCCAGACCCCAGACCCCAGGTCTATAAGACATTTCCCGCTGCCCAAAATGCGTTTCTACACAATCTGAGAAATATAACTTTTTTTTAACAAAGGTATTAGAAATCCTTTGTAATGGCGGACCTCTCAAGAAGTGTTGCAAAAACTTTGCATTACGACAATAAAGAGACTATTACGACTTTCTTCCTTAATCTATAAATAACCCGCTAAACTACAGTGTCGTTGATAACTACTCAACTAACTTATCAAACAAAGTGATTTAAAGAATTTCAATTAGTGCTAACTGCGTCCCGTTACGCCACTTTTCTCACGACAAGGATTTATAAACTACATTTTAATGTCCACTTTTTCTACGCCACATACTTTAATTTACATTTACAGTTGAATAAATGGGAAAGTACGCAGCAAAAACCCATATTTTGTGTATCGGATTATGCATTGGATGAGTGACTTCTAGTATGCTACAGAGGGAACATTTACTCAGTGTTGAGCGTATTTATTTATTCATTTTTTTTCAAATACTTTTTAAATAAGTTTTTTAAACTTTGTTTAATTTCCTCTTTAACAATCACATCTTTAAAGACTGTGATTAACCTAAAAAAACATTTTTTTTCTTCTTTCTAAATATTCGCTTCTTAACTCTGATAACATTTTAATTTTATAAGAACACACAATAATAAACCAATGTCTTATTGTGACATCGTCTCTTTGTTTAGTTCTTAGAAGGTCGCTTCTTGTGGCGTTAATAAAATATAAATGACCAACTCATTTCATCGACCCGAAACTCTTAAACCCCCATTCAAACCCCGCCCCAATATCTTCTAGACCCTGGACTTTAAACCTGAACTCCTTACACCTCTTTCACCTCCGTTTAAAACCTCACCTCCCGAAATATCCAAAACCTTCTTTTAAAACGTCACCTCTTCAAACCTCTCAAAAGTCGCTATTTGTACCTCCCCAACCTCATCCTCTTTACCTCTGAGCTCATTCAAACCCATTTAAACCCTACTCCTCCAATCTCCCCTTGACACCATCATATTTCCAGCTACATCCCTCCCCCCTCACGGTGTAATTAAAACAAACAAGAGCTCCAAACACAAACCTCTAATGGGGTTTTCTGACCTTCTCCCCGTGAGCCCCGAGCGTCAGCGTGCCATCTGCAATTAAAGTTCTCCACACCCAACGAGACCAGCGGGCCTCATTCTTCTGATTGTCTGTCCTTTGGCTGGAGCAGACTTCGGGGAAAGTCACTTTACTCTTTAAAGTTATCAAAAAATGTCGTTTTAAAAGTGCATTAATAGACTCAGAAAACCGTAGGGAACAACAACAAAAAAAAAGCTATGCGTTAAATAAAGCCTAGATTGGGTTCGTTTATTTTGATACTAAATTGAGAACCAATGAGGTAGCACACTAAAATCTGGGTGTTTCTGGTCTTGGCTTTGTGACATTTTCTGGGGATTTTTTTTATTTATGGGGAAGATAATACTTGAAAATTCCACGATGGATAAATGAATACAATAAGCTCTCTTACTAGTAGGCTGGCTTAATACTTTTAGGGAGAGGTGAGATGAGAGTTTGTATTGACTTTGATAACCTCTGGAACATTTACGGCACAGGTAGGAAAAACAACGATGGCCTTGAGATAAATATGGGCCTCAACAGTGAAAGACACAAGAAAATATTATAATTTTATGCTGAGACAGAGAAATGTGTTAACATTTGGCGACAATTTTAAAATAATTTATCTTCTTAAAATGATTTACGATGTGTTTGCGAAGGCGCCGCACATACTTTCGAATCGATACGAAACATAATAAAAAGGTCAGAGTAGCTTGCCCTTGTCATCGCCTGTTGAAGCTTCTTGACTTTTGATTGTATTGCGCTTTCTACGGTGTCAGTCTTATCTTATCTTATCTTATCTTATCTTATCTTATCTGTTTACAGACGCTCCTTCTATACAGAAGATTATTGCGTCCTGCGCTTATCTATGGTTTGTGTTTAGTCCTGCATTTTTAGTTTTAGTTAGTAAGCAGGGCCGGAGCTCGCAAACGGGAGCCTGGTGTAGGGGTCCCGTAACCCTTTTTTTGTTAAAATGTTGATTATGTGCGTATAGAAGTCAGACGGGCACCCACACACCCATTGGTCTGGACCTACAAATATATCTGGTGACGGGCCTGTGTTGAGTAATGACAAGAAGCTCAAACATGTAATTTAGTATTTACATTAAATTAGATCTCAAACTCTAATATTTTCCTTCATCTCAGTTAACGATGTGGTTATCGATTTCATGTTTAATCACCTTAACCATGATAATAACAATTCATATAAAGGAGAAAATGATAAGTGTCCATTCTGCTCTTCGCGCCAAAAATTGTTATTTTTTCATGAAAAATTTCTGGGGCTTAACTAGCAATTTAAAGAAATACATTATAAGAAGTGGTCGCCATGTTAATATGCAACTAGCATTCAGTTTAAGGGAGTATATTTTGTAATAATTAAATCCTGATTAAAATAATCCTTTTTAAGGGTATTTAGTTTGGTCCCAAAATATTGTACATTTTTATTAAAGCCTTCTAATAATCACGAATGATGTCAATAAAACCGACATATCCCTCAGCCAATCATAAAACAATTTAATTTTTTCAACCAATCACTTAGAAACTTCAACCAGCAACTCATTTTTAAATCCCTTATATTAACTTCACCGCCGTCTCTGTCTCTGTCACTCTCTCTCTCTTTCTCTCTCTCTCTCTCTCTCTCTCTCTCTCTCTCTCTCTCTCTCTCTCTCTCTCTCTCTCTCTCTCTCTCTGTCTGTCTGTCATTCGTAGTCGGGCGGGCGGAACAACAAAAGTAAAAAATCACCCATCCACTTCCCGTGAAGCCATCGAGCTGAAATTTGGCACATAGACCCGTGTCACTTTACAATGCATCGTATCAAAATTTCAGATCGATCGAACGTATAGTTATTAAATTAATGCATTTTTAGTTTATCTCTATACTAAGTATGTAATTCAATTTCACAGTTTGTTATTGTTTTTTTTCACGTGACAGGTCAGTTCGCGCGTTGACGCAATGTACCGGCGTGCTTTTGTTTATATTTCACGTGTCACGCTGAGCTCGGTCCAGCGATCGGTGACCAGACCTGTCCCCTCTCCCATCCCCCCCGGGTTATAAAGCAAAGGGGAGTTAAGATGGATTCAGTCTGTAAATATTTGTCGCGTCTGAACATAATCAATACTTTTAGTTATGACTCATAGAAAAGGGATTTATAGTCAAAAACTTTGTTTTTACGGGTTTGTTTTATTAAATCCCTTATATTAGCTTCACGGCCGTCTCTCTCTCTCTCTCTCTCTCTCTCTCTCTCTCTCTCTCTCTCTCTCTCTCTCTCTCTCTCTCTCTCTCTCTCTCTCTCTCTCTCTCCCTCTCTCTCTCTCTCTCTCTCTCTCTCTCTCTCTCTCTCTCTCTCTCTCTCTCTGTCTCTCTATCTCTCTCTCTCTCTTTGTCTGTCTGTCGTTCGTGGTCGGTGGGCGAAAAAACAAAAGTAAAAAATGACCCACTTTCCGTAATGCCATCGAGCTGATATTTGGCTCATAGACTCGTGTCACATAACAAAACATTGTATAAAAATTTCAGATCGATCGAACGTACCGTAATTAAATTAATGCATTTTTAGTTTATCTTTATAAACTTTATGTAGAAGTCGCTGTTGTTTACATTTTACGGGTCAATTGACTTCACGCCAGCCATCGGTGAACACTTCTCATGTTTTAACCAGGTGTACCGGTGTGCTTTTGTTTACAATTTACGTCTCACGCTGAGCTCGGTCCATCGATCGGTGACAGCCCTTCCCCTCTCCCAACCCCCACCTCGCCCCCAGGGTTATAAAGCAAAAGGGCGTTAAGACAGATTCAGTCGGTAAATGTTTGTCGCGTTTGAACATAATCAATACTTTTAGTTATGTCTCATATATAAGGGATTTATAGTCAAAAACTTTGTTTTTACGGGTTTGTTTTATTAAATCACTTATATTAACTTTACCGCCATCTCTCTCTGTCTCTGTCTGTTGTTCGTCGTCGGGCGGGCGAAAAATAAAAGTAAACAATGACCCACTTCCCTTGATGCCATCGAGCTGAAATTTGGGACATAGACTCGTGTCACCTAATAATAAATCGTATTAAAATTTCAGATTGATCGACCGTACTTTAATTAAATTAATGCATTTTTAGTTTATCTCTATACAACGTATGTAATTCAATTTCACAGTTTGTTATTGGTTTTTTTTCACGTGACAGCTCAGAAACGCGTTGACGACAGCCGTCGATGTACCGGCGTGCTTTTGTTTTCATTTTACGTGTCCCGCTGAGCTCGGTCCAGTGATCGGTGACCTGACCTTTCCCCCTATCCAACCCGCCCCGCGTTATAAAGCCAAGGGGAGTTAAGACAGATTCAGTCTATAAATGTTTGTCGCGTTTGAACATAATCAATACTGTTAGTTATGTCTAAGATATAAGAGATTTATAGTCAAAAACTATGTTTTTACGGGTTTGTTTTATTATCTCTGAACTCTAAAGCTATTGATAACACCGTGCAATATTCAATGGCGGTCTTCACGTGCGTGTGTTTTGACTGGTCCAATATAGAATTGCTGAACTGGTTTGATCCAGAAGTCTGAAGTCTGCCAGCGCTGTACAGGCTCAAGTAGGAAATATCACATCGAGAGACAGACGAGTGGAAGATGTAACGGCTTATGAAACCTGACATTACGATCGGTGAAGATAGCTGGGGTAGTGAATGTCAAGGATCGTCAAGCTGAGATTAAGACTAGCCTGAAGCACTTATTTTGAAAGGAAATTAAACATATGTTAGAGGGTGATGGAAACCAAATTGACGTTTTAAAAATAATAAAAAAAATTCAACGGTACTAGTGAGGAGCCTATCTAGTTCTCTATATTCAGTAACAATATATTATCACTAGACGCCCCGCGGCGTAGCATACGCCGCAGACTTGCTCATGGAGAGTGCAAAGAAAGTAGAGAAAGATTGGACACAAACTACAGCACGAAGAAATCAAAACAACGTGAGTGAACGTCGGTTGGGGGGGGGGCAGACGACTCATTGTTGGTTTCGAGACATTCGCACTGTGGTTATCTATTGAACCCAGGACCTTCCCCGTATAAGGCGGACGCGATAACCAATACGCTACGAATCTCACGTTATTCTGTAAAGGAACAATGCATGTGAACGCAAGGACCATTGTTGGTCTTGAAACATTGGTCGACCCCAGCGAGGGTCATTCGTCATGCTCGTTTGCACATACTTGTGTGGTGGTGTCCCGCATTGTTGGGCGACTTTGACAATTATATATATAAATTATTCTGAAAGACAATGTTAATATTTTGTAAAGCCTTAAAAAAGTATAAATGCACTTACTACTGACCTCATGACTTGCAACCACTTGTTTTATGAGAATTCATTATGAATGGTTCTCAATAGAGACGAGCCTCATCATTACTGTTACTGAACATTACCTCACTGTCAGTCGAACTGAGCACACAGTGGAGAAAATTTTTATTGGTAGTCTTACAGAATTGAGTTCTTTTATACGTCTATACTCTATATTCTATATCAAATCGTCAGAACATGTCAGTACATAAGACTGAGAAGATGCCTTCAATGAGTTGTATAAAAATATCAGTTGATTAAAAATAAAACTTTCGTTAATTTTTTAAAATTAAATAAACACTTCCACGTTAATCATTTATAAATGTAGCTTTAAACAGGACAAAATGTTTTTTCCCCAATGTTCATTTTTAAAAATGTGTGCATTTTTTTCCACGATGAATTTTGAAACATTTTGGTAGTGAACGTCTAATTTTATTAATGAACCTCTCTACGAACGAGTTTTTCATTTAATTTTTCCAGACATAATTTAAAGTCAATATTAATTTGTGTGCTTTGTTAGATATTGTCTTTCATTAAAAAAAATATCAATAAGTCATATCAAACTATTGCATTTATAAACCTCTCACAAAGTTACACTATGGATATAACCCATTTGGTAATGGTATATAGATAGAAATACCGTCTATGCCGGATATAGAACAACTATTTTACACACTGCAATCGGAGCTGCGGTATAATCTTCGACTCCGAAGCTCCGGTTGATTACACGAGTGAAATCTCACGAGTTACTCTCAACTCCATTCCACCTTATTGTTCTTGTCAAGAAAAATCAATAGGTCCGTTTAGCCCCAGCCATAAAAGCGTGTTTGTCGTGAGGGTGATGGCAACTAAGACAGTCTCGGTACCCGTCAGTGGCTGTCAAGGCAGTCGCTGGTGTAAATATAGGTCCGTGTCTCTTTAAAGGCTGTCAAGGAAGTAGCTGGTGTAAATATAGGTCCGTGACTCTTTAATGGCTGTCAAGGAAGTAGCTGGTGTAAATATAGGTCCGTGACTCTTTAATGGCTGTCAAGGAAGTAGCTGGTGTAAATATAGGTCCGTGACTCTTTAATGGCTGTCAAGGAAGTAGCTGGTGTAAATATAGGTCCGTGACTCTTTAATGGCTGTCAAGGAAGTAGCTGGTGTAAATATAGGTCCGTGACTCTTTAATGGCTGTCAAGGAAGTAGCTGGTGTAAATATAGGTCCATGCCTCTTTAATGTCTGTCAAGGAAGTAGCTGGTGTAAATATAGGTCCGTGACTCTTTAATGGCTGCCAAGGAAGTAGCTGGTGTAAATATAGGTCCGTGACTCTTTAATGGCTGTCAAAGAAGTAGCTGGTGTAAATATAGGTCCGTGACTCTTTAATGGCTGTCAAGGAAGTAGCTGGTGTAAAAATAGGTCCGTGACTCTTTAATGGCTGTCAAGGAAGTAGCTGTTGTAAATATAGGCCCGTGACTCTTTAATGGCTGTCAAGGAAGTAGCTGGTGTAAATATAGGTCCGTGACTCTTTAATGGCTGTCAAGGAAGTAGCTGGTGTAAATATAGGTCCGTGACTCTTTAATGGCTGTCAAGGAAGTAGCTGGTGTAAATATAGGTCCGTGACTCTTTAATGGCTGTCAAGGAAGTAGCTGGTGTAAATATAGGTCCGTGACTCTTTAATGGCTGTCAAGGAAGTAGCTGGTGTAAATATAGGTCCGTGACTCTTTAATGGCTGTCAAGGAAGTAGCTGGTGTAAATATAGGACCGTGTCTCTTTAATGGCTGTCAAGGAAGTAGCTGGTGTAAATATAGGTCCGTGACTCTTTAATGGCTGTCAAGGAAGTAGCTGGTGTAAATATAGGTCCGTGTCTCTTTAATGGCTGTCAAGGAAGTAGCTGGTGTAAATATAGGTCCGTGTCTCTTTAATGGCTGTCAAGGAAGTAGCTGGTGTAAATATAGGTCCGTGTCTCTTTAATGGCTGTCAAGGAAGTAGCTGGTGTAAATATAGGTCCGTGTCTCTTTAATGGCTGTCAAGGAAGTAGCTGGTGTAAATATAGGTCCGTGACTCTTTAATGGCTGTCAATGAAGTAGCTGGTGTAAATATAGGTCCGTGTCTCTTTAATGGCTGTCAATGAAGTAGCTGGTGTAAATATAGGTCCGTGTCTCTTTAATGGCTGTCAAGCCATTCACTGGTGTCAATATTGCGTCTGTGTCTCTTTAATGGCTGTCATGCCCTTCACTGGTGTGTATTTTGCGTCTGTGTCTCTTTAATAGCTGTCATGTCCTTCACTGGTGTCAATATAGCGTCTGTGTCTCTTTAATAGCTGTCATGTCCTTCACTGGTGTCAATATAGCGTCTGTCTTGTTAATGGCTGTCATGCCATTTACTGGAGTCAATATAGCGTCTGTGTCTTGTCTCCAGAGTTGTCATTATAGCTGTCATATCTGTCATTCAAATATAGTTTTGTCTCGTTAATGGCTGTTTTTGCTATCACTTGTGTCAAAATAGACCTGTGCGTTGTCCGATATCTCTATTCTAGTCTCATACTCTGTAAGCTTGAGATTAATCACTTAAAGCTTTCACTTACACCTGGGCAACCTGCTCCATCTGCTGAGCAGTGGCATATACAATCACCTGTGTGTAGGACTCTGTTTCCACCTTTGTTGTCACTGTTTACAATATAACCCTGTGTCAGATCTGTCATAGCTAACTCTAATGCCAACATAGACCTTTGTCTCATCTGATATGTTATTGCTGTCACTGGTGTCAACATAGACCAGTGTCTCGTCAGATCTGTCATAGCTGTCGTTAGTGTGAGATGCCCTCTTGGACATGTCTTCCAATACGAGATATTATAATAAATGACGCCAGCTTCATCACTGGAATGTTTTAAGTTTAACATGTGTTTTTTTCCACCTAATTTTTCCTAATACAGAAGATGAAAATGATATTAATATTTCTTCTCGTCGCTGAGAAACTACATCCAATATAATGCAACACCCTTCAAGTATTCTTCAAGTTTGTATCCATATGCTAATGTGTGCTGTCATCACTAAAATGTGAGAGACGTGTTGTTGTGTTTACATTGTATGAGAATACAAGGACGTGACCTAGTATGAAACACGTGGTTTGTGATGTGAACTGTAAGCGTGCGTGGTTATGGACTTGCACGAGAGAGAGAGCTGACTATAAATGTACGATTCAAGAGGTAACCGAAGTTGATTGCATACGAGCTGCCTAGGTGATTGATTGTACAGTTGATTGCAGTGGATTGTATAGTGATTAAAAACAGTTAGTTGTTAACCAGAACACAGAGTGTGTTGAAGTCTTGTTACTTGACCTGCAAGTTCTATTACAAAAAAGTCAAATATTTTTTTTAACTTAAAAGATCGAAGTAGAGAAGACAACAAAAGGAATAATTATTATAACATTGAATACGGCGGTGAGATCGCAGTATACATCCTATGACAAAACAATACATTTTGATTAATGGTTCGCCTACATAAGGATGGTATAGACTTCAATGGAATCCTCCTATCAGAAATATCGCCAAGTTTAACAAAATCTCAGTCCTCTTGAATAAGAAATATTTGTAAAAAGCCAATCTGGTGAAAAGTTCTAAAGATAAATCATCTTCACTAGCATTGGGTTGGCTTCAGCCACCGGATTATGTTGTCTCAGATTCAAGGAAATAAGAATCGTGTTTTGAAATAGTAACAAACGGACAGATGATAAGTAAATGAAGTTGACCAGAAATGTGTGCCGCCTCTGACGGATGCCGTCTCCGCCTCCACTTCAAACGCCTCTGGTTAGTAATCATTTTTATCTGTAGCCTGTGGGACTTCAAAAAATCTTTTACAAAAAAACAGTTTTAAAACGTGTCTAACGTGCACATAACCCTTTTTTCTGAGATGAGAGTCCTTGATAGAAAGCTTCTATGTGACGCTGCAGTACCATGAGAATCTCTGACAGAAAACGTCTATGTGACACCACAGTACCAAGGGAAATATCTTCCCACTCTATGTGGCTGCTCTAGGGGGCATCGCCCTTTGACATTTCGTTGCAATTTGATTTGGACCCTCGTCATTTGCTCTACTGACCACGAGCACCTGACCCGTACTTTCTATTCTGACGTCTAATGATAGTGCAATAGGGTGAGCATGGATTCAGGTGACAGTGTCAGCCTTAGCCAGTGCCACGAAGTAATTGGCCGAGATTGTTACAAACACAACATAGGGTAGCGATTGGCTCGCACAAGCACATGGACAGGAAAAACAAGTCATTTAAAACTTTGAAAAAATAATTGTATATGTTCAATTACCCTCAATTGTATTTAGTTATATTTATAGGATTATATCTAAATTAAAGCAAATTTCAATAAAACGTTCTCATAGTTAATTATAATAGTATAGCGCATTTAATGTGACATTTGTACGTAAGACTAAGGCATACGTGGCTTTAAAAATTCCAACCGCATATACAGTATGTTAGACTGCATGGATTCATTGATCAAGAGTGAATTCAGCAAAGCAAACGCGTAATATGTGAAACGTCATATACCTGGGACATATGAAGAGCGTGATTTTATCTGTCTGTGATGTAGTTTCTTGGGTTTAATTGTGTATAATTTCCGGTAAGCACGTTTCTATTGCTGTTGCAGCCCTCCTCGTTCTAATTAACTCAGTTAGATGACTGAACATTTATCAAGATCATTCATCAAGTGGCTTTGCAACAATGACATTTTCTTGTATGGCTGTTGTTAAACCACGCTTATCATTCTTGCCATATCTTCACCCACGCTTATCTCCCGTGACCATTTGTCACCCTCTCGTTTCACCCATAGCATCGCACACCCACGCTAATCCTCCTTGAACGGGATTTCTTGCACCAATTTCTCATTGCAATTTTAATCAAACACAGTAGTTGCTTAACCACACTTATAACCACAAAAGTTCAGGCAATAATCACACTTAATATTGATGTGTTGAAACATTCATCGATTTCAGCAATGTGTCACAATGTTTCCTCTAAGGTTCGTTGGTCCGTGTGCAAAGTACAAAAAATCGTGTGCAAAGTTGCACAGCATCCCTTTTTTGTGTGTAATATTTTACAAAATTTGCGGCGCGGTAATTCAAAAATGCTGCGCGACGACATTTATAGATATGCGCAGCCGCGCAGCTTAAATGGAACATTTAAGGTGTCCCGCACCTTCAAGTCAAATAATGTCCAAATATTTTGTAAAGAATGAAAAGATATAATTTAAATAACTTAATACTTAGGGAGGTATAGGTTTGGGGTTGTTTTTTGTTTTATCATATTTTGGTGACGGTAAACGTTGAAAATATATGTATCTCTTTAAATACTTACCTTCCCCTCTTGTTTTTACGGGTGGAAACTTCAAATAGATTCCTTGAGGCCCTCCCTTTTTGCACATTTACATTGTCAAGTGGACAGTTGATGTTAACCAAATTTAATTATTAAATTATGTTTAAAATAGGAGACTTTGATGAGATTCGATTCACGTCCCTTTTCAACCAACCACAATTCATGTTCCTATGGGTCAAAATCACTGCACTACATATATATTATTCTACAGACTCTCGTTTATGATTTCGTCATTTATATGCTACTTTCAGACGCGTTTTTATTTCTTATTACTGGACTGGTGTAAGTAGAAGTTGTTTAGCTGCACTTAGGTCAATGTTAAGTTATTGTGAATTTTGAACAAAAATATTATTGTTTGGTTTACAATACGAATTGGCGAAGAAGGATCCATACTGAAGTGTCGAAAGTGCGCCTTACGATTTTTAGTTGCATGGGCTGCAAGGGAAAAAAAGGTCAAGAAAAAAGTCACAAGTTTCGCTAAAAAAAAGTTTTAGAAAAAATTCATAGAGAAAAATGTCAAGTAATTCGAGAGAAAGGCAATAGCTATCATTATTCCTTTAAGTTTATGTAGGGGCGCTGGTTTAAGACGCTCTGTATTCGTACAGTGTTAGGCGCCAATTAAATCAATTTGTATTTATACCTTGAAATAGTCTAACATTAAAACCGGCTGAAAAATGACAGCGATTTAATACAAAGTTATATCATATAATTATGATTATTTTTGAACATGTTATATCAGCCCTGGATGGAGTGAATACTGAGATTAAGTTAACATTAACCAATATGTAACTATTGATATGTTTTACAAATTTTAATGTAAAGCTAGCAACATTTCTCTTAAATCCAATTCACGTGTATGACAAGAATGTGATAAACTCATTAATTTTGTATTTTTAATTTTTATACCGATTTTATGACTAATATTATAGTAATGAAACAGGGTAGGTACTCTGATACTAACATCTTCTCGGCCCCAGCCCTCATCGTGTTCAGGAGAGAACAATTCTGTGGTACCTCGTAGTACGCAACCCTTTATCAACTCCTTCTCCTATTTGGGGACTAAACCATACGGCCGCCATCGTTGCAAAACTTTGTCAGCTTAATGGACCGAATTGTCTTCCCTAAGGGGACGTTCATAAAATAGATGGATTTTTTTTTACTATCCACAACCTTGTCTACACCTCTGATTTCACACGCTGTCACGCAAGATAAATAGCAAAACGGGGAGTGGCATATCAGATAAAGTACCGGAACATCCTAGACATAGATCATTTACACAAGAAAAACAGTGTTCTTTCTCAAGAAAATTCAATAAAGACATCACCATCTGTGGTGAATAAACTTTTTATCACTGCTTTTCTCTCCTGCACTAACACCAACACGCCTGGCGGAGTCAATCTTGAGAATAAGCTAACAACACAAGATAATGGGACCCTTACACCACATGGGATGAATGTGTTGTGTTCTCGCTGCCATATTAAAGCCTCACTATTAACTCCGTCAACTCTTCCCTTTGATTTTATAAACCTATCGTCTTAATCTATTCTCTCTCTCTCTTTCTTTTACTAAGCACGGCAGATATGTTTGTTATATTATTATTTTTTTTTCATTTGTTTGTTTGCTGAAGAAGGCTTTATCCTGATGTTAGTTATTTTGGTATATGGACAACATGTAAACAGGGTATGAGTGAGCCTAACAAGAAGTCACAAAACAGCGTTCGCTGTTCATCTTATTCATCTACTTATCTATAAGCCTGATTGTAGTCTAATCCACATTTAGTTATTTTTAGGGCTGTTAACGATTAATTTAAATTTAATAGTTAACTTTAAAAAAAATTAACTATTAATTATTCGTTAATTTTGACAAAAGCCAAAATTTTTAATTTATGATGTCATAAGTAACAGTACAGTTATGAAACGTTCTTGTTGAAAATCTAAATAGCACTGGAATGTCTCCTTTATATGTCATCTTTTATCCAACTACGCAAAAAGACATGTGTGTTGACATTATTTGATTCAAGTGATGAGCGGGTCTAATTGACAATAAAACCAGCCGTGCTGAACAATCATTCACATGGAACTGAGGTAACTGGTATGCACAAAACGGTCTTGGCAAGGAATGACATTATGGGATATCGGTATTCATTAAGTTTCCACCATTGTAGAGGGTTAATGGATTCAGGAACTTTCATCTCCATTTTGTAACGCAGTAATTCATCAGAGAGCTGTGGTCATTTTCTGTCTGTGAGTCAGAATCCATTACTGCCATTAGCTTAATACGCTCTTCATTTGGTTTGATAAGTAGGCGAAGTGTTAGAACAATGGTAGGCAAACTTAATCAACATTTTGAACATTCCCGTCAGTCAATGGCTTAAAGCCAAAATGTTCGTGTAATCGTCAGGAAATTTCTTATTATTTATCGGCCGCTATTTTTTTTAAAAAAATACTTTTTGAATTCTAATACTGTAATTTGTAAGTGATCGTTAAAAAATAATTTAATCGTAAAACTTTTAACGATTAATCGAGAAATCATTCGTTAATTTCCGCAGCCCTAGAACTAATTTTCTTAGAGTCTTTTAAGGCTCGCTGATACCATGCAATAACCATTGATGTCTATTGTTGGTATAATATAAATTCTATTCATTTAGCTGATTTAACAAAAACAAACACGGGCTCCCGGAATCAAACTCCCCACTCACACTGTGCAAGACTCAAATCCTTCTAGATTTTATTCTGGATCATGATGGATATATTTGCAAAGTTTGGTCAATATCAACCAATTCATTTAGAAACATGCCCCGAGCAAAGAAACAAAAAATAAATGTAATAAATAAATAAACAACAAAAATAAGTAAATAAAAACAACACAAAGTCCACTTTTTAGACATATGATTATTTGATTTATTTCTGTGAGTTTATGATGTGATTTTTGTTGTCCTAAACCGTTTTTCCTTTCCAACACTCTTGACCCGAAGTGAATTTGTTTTCTCTTTTCAGTCTAATATAAAAACAAACACAGTTGTCCTTAATACGTTTTTAATAGGGCTGAACCGGATTCAAATTTTTGAAATCCAGCCGGAATCAGATTTGGCCGGTTTAATTCATTGAGATTCGGTCGGAGCCAGATTTGAAAAATGGTCGGATTCCGGATTTGCCGGAGCCGATATCCGGTACACTTCAAGTTCTTAATTGCCTTTTTGTATATATTATACTAGCAGACCCGTCGTGCGTTGCAACGATCTAAGTAAAAAGAAATACATATAGATAAAAAAAAATACATTAAGGGTCACCGGGCCCATCAGTTTAGCATATGAAGTTCGATAATCTGTTCATTTCAATCAATTTCATAACAAATATATAAATATGTTTATCTATATTTCTCAATATCGTGTAAAATTGAATGGGGAATACAATATTAGTAATTTAGTAAAAAAACACATTTAGGGCCCCGAGGAAATTGACATTAGGAGTTCAGTGCCCCATAGTAATTTAATATAGGCTCTTAAGTTTTTATATACCGAGTTTGGTCAAAATCCAGTTATTTTCTCATTATCTAACACTTAAACCTTTTGTATATAGCTAATATAAGGGGAAAATACATTAAGGGTCCCCCAGCCCATTCGGTTCAAGATGTACCTTTTGAAAGCCTGCTCATTTAAATTCAGTCTCATCATGGATATATTTCTCAAGGTCGTTAAAAACTGAGAGGGAAATAATATCTTAGAGTATACAAAAAAAGACATTTGGGGCCCCCGGCCCATTCGATGTTAGATTTAAATTTCAAAATGCTGTTCATTTTAATTCAGTTTCATCATGGATATATTTCTCAGGATCGTTAAAAATAGAATGGCAAATAATATCTCAAACATACACGAAAAAAAGACATTTTGGGCCCCCGGTCCTGAACAATTGGACATTAGAAGTGCCGTGCCATTTGTTATTTTAATATGGACTACCAAGTTTTTATATACAAAGTTTGGTTAAGATCCATTCATTTAGTCAGTCTATGGCATCCGTCCATCCTCATGGGATGATGGCGTTTCCTCCTGCTCCTCTGCCCCCCTTCCCCTTTCTCCTGGCCCTTTTCTCCTCGCTCTTGACTGTAAGGGAAGCTTCCGCGACTTGGATGCCCTCGCGTACTTTATCCCGCCAGGAGGTGCGTTCCTCAGCAATGGTTTCCCACGTTTTATGGTCTATCTGCGCCAGACTCATGTCTTTCTTGCAGACATCCTTGAAGCGCAAGCAGGGGCGTCCTCTCTTCCGCACACCAGTTGCCAGTTCACCGTAAAGCAGGGCTCTTGGAATGCGCTCCGAGTTCATCCTGCGGACATGTCCCAGCCACCGCAGGCGCCTCTCACTCAGGATTGAGTGCATGCTCAGCATATGACTCCTTCTGAGTACCTCGACATTCGTTATCTTGTCCTGCCACTTGATGTGCAGAATCCTGCGCAAGCATCGTAAGTGGAAGCTGTTGAGTTGCTTTGTTTGTTTGGCATAGGTCGTCCAGCACTCGCTGCCGTAGAGGAGTGTGCTGAGCGCGCAGGCCTGGTACACAGTGATTTTTGTCCTAGCAGTGAGCTGTGCATTGTTCCACACTCTTTTATTCAGCCTAGCCATTAATGATGAAGCCTTGCCGATTCTGGTTTCAATTTCCTTTTCCAGGGAGAGTGTGCTTGTGATGTTACTGCCAAGGTAGGTAAAATCATCGACGACATCCAAGGTGTTTCCCTCAATGGAGATTGCTGGGAAGCAGTCAGTTCCTTGTCTCATAATGTTGGTCTTTTTGAGGCTTATCGTTAGACCAAAATCTTTGCATGCCTCTGAGAACTTGTCGACCAAAAGTTGGAGACCTATCTCTGAATGTGAGGTAAGGGCTGCGTCATCCGCGAAGAGCAGCTCTCTAATTAAAACATTTTCCACTTTTCTCTTTGCACGGAGACGGCTGATGTTGTACAGATTTCCATCCGCCCTGGTATGGATGTTTACACCCTCGAAACAGTCCTCGAATGCATGACGCAGTAGCATCGAGAAAAAGATACCGAAGAGTGTTGGAGCCAGTACACAACCTGTGTAGCCTCCTGTGGTTTTCTTTTTTTTTCCCTTCTCTACCTCCTCGACCCAATCCTGGAGAGGTCACTCCAGCTTCGCCGCAAGGCGTAGACACAACACGTGGAGCGGCAGTTACCGGTTATAAGCCATTGCTCAATTGGCGTAGAGCTAGGTGCCAGGGGTCGTTCCAGACGGTGGGAGAGATCGCCATGTCTCACTGAGCATCTACCGCCCGCCTTAAGCTGGGCAGCCCCCAGCCAGTAAGGTGATGTTCCGTCATGGCTCGCCTGCCCCATTGGGTGCATGGGGCTCAGAGTGATCAACTCAACAAGCAAGCCATAAACCCAAGCACCAACTGAAAAAATAAGAAAGAAGTTACCAGCACTTCGTTTAGCAAGCTGGAATGTCAGAACCCTCTGCACTGGTTTTAACTCTGACCCCTCATGTGCGGGAGATATAAGGAAGACAGCGGTCATTGACAGGGAACTTTCCCGTCTCGGCATCGACATTGCATGTCTACAGGAGACGCGGCTGGCTGAAAACGGCAAAGTGGTTGAGGCCAACTACACATTTGTCTGGCAAGGACTACCATCAGACAGACCAAGGCAGCATGGCGTTGGTTTTGCCATAAAAAAACTCTCTTATGTCATACGTTGAACTGGCGGCACTTGGCACTGAGAGGATACTCGGCATTAAACTTTCAACATCATCTGGCGCAGCCCATATCCTCAGATTTAGTCAGTAGATAACGCATAAAATAATTTTTATATAACTCATATAAGCAAAAAATGACATTGAGGGTCCCAGAGCCCATTTAGTGCGATGTCAAGTTCAAAACACCTGTTTATTTCAATCAATTTCATAATGAATATATTTATCTATATTTCTCAATATAGTTAATAATTGAATGGGGAATAAAATCTTAAACGTTTATGAAAAAAACATTTTGGGACCCCCAGCCCCGAAGAGATGGTCATTAGGAATTTAGTGCCCTATAGTATTTCAATATTGGCTGCCAAGTTGTTATATACAAAGTTTGGTTAAGATCCATCAATTTACCTAATAGATAGCGCTTAAAATAATTTGTATATAGCTCATATAAGAAAAAAATCATATTATGGGCCCCCGGCGCCCCATGAGTGTTAAATTTTGCAAAAAAAATTCCCAGGAGCGTACTTAAAGTCTCCAAAAAGTATCATGGCGATGGGATAAATGGTTTACTCAGCTATAAAGGACATACATACATACATACATACATACATACATACATACATACATACATACATACATACATACATACATACATACATACATACATACATACATACATACATACATACATACATACATACATACATACATACAACATACATACATACATACATACATACATACATACATACATACATACATACATACATACATACATACATACATACATACATACATACATACATACATACATACATACATACATACATACATACATACATACATACATACATACATACATACATACATACATACATACATACATACATACATACATACATACATACATACATACATACATACATACATACATACATACATACATACATACATACATACATACATACATACATACATACATACATACATACATACATACATACATACATACATACATACATACATACATACATACATACATACATACATACATACATACATACATACATACATACATACATACATACATACATACATACATACATACATACATACATACATACATACATACATACATACATACATACATACATACATACATACATACATACATACATACATACATACATACATACATACATACATACATACATACATACATACATACATACATACTTTGATTTTTATATATATAGATGTTATTTCTTACATCAAAGGTTTCAAAACTTTTTTGTAACGAGGGCCACATTCCATGAAGTAAAAATGTGAGGGGGCGGATTAAGATAATTAACTAAAATTACAAACTTTGATACCGAGCTACGGACTTTTTAATTATGTGATATTTTTTTTAGTAATTTTTAAGAGAGATATTTTGTGGAGAAAAAGGTGACAATACTTTTAAGATTTTGAAGACTGTATAATATCTCATCTTTATTAGACACAACTAAAACTGGATAAATAATGGCAAAGTTAAAGAATAAAGATGTTTATTTTATTCCAAGTGCCTCACAATGAATAAAATTAGTCGAAAGATTGCTAGAGCCGTAAAGGTGTTAAAAATTATGATGTAAAACTATCTTTAAAATTTAAGTAAACCGATGCTGTCGAGTCTATTATTAGGTGTTCATGGGGTTTTTCGCGATCAAGATGTTTCTGCTGGTTTGGAGCACGGTGCATGTTATATTGAACACGTTTTTATTTATTTTTGACGATATGTTGTGGACTGTGACGTAATGAAGGTTAAGTAGTTTAGTAAGGAGGTGCACCATATAAGTTGAAGGGGAAGAAATTAGTAGGGAGTTATATATCAGACGCGTGTTATTAGTGATTATTTTTGAAATTTTAGGATTGTCTTGAAGGGAGTTTGTAACAATGATACCAGACCATAAAAGATAACAAATATTTCTTTTTCCGAGCAACAAAATAAACAATATTGCGACATGAATTTCGCCATCAGACGTCATCGAATTTCGTAAGCATAACAGCACATAACGTGATCGGCTTTTTGTAATCAATATCCCTGTTGATAAACAAATAAAACGTCATAAATTTATCGCCACCATTAACATTATCGCATTTTTCACTCAAAATAGCACATAATTTTTAAATCCTTTATATTAACTCATGGCATCTGCTTGATTGTTTGCTTGCTTGAGGAAAAAACTTTGGATCGATTTTTAACCCACTTCCCTGTGTGCTAGTGAGCTGAAATTTTGCAGGTTAACTTGTGCCGACGATAAAAATGATCTATCAAAATTTCAGATCGATCGAATGTATTTTAATAAGGGCTGCTGAAATTAACTTTTAAAAATTTTAAATATTAAAATATTGTTTAACGATTAATAGACCCATCACTTACAAATTATTGGAAGTCAAAAAGTAAACAAAAATAATTTTTCAAAAAAATAGCGGTCGAAAAATAATAAATTTCCTGACGATTGCACGAACATTTTGGTTTTAAGCTATTGACTGACGGGAATTTTCAAAATGTTGATAACTTTAGCCTACCATAGTTCTTAACACTTCGCCTACTTATCAAACCAAATGAAAAGCGTATTAAGCTAATGCCAGTAATGGAGTCTGTCTCAAGAGACAGAAAATGACGACAGCTCTTCTGATGAATTACTGCGTTACAAAATGGAGATGAAAGTTCATGAACCCGTTAACCCTCTACAATGGTGGACACTTAATGAACCCCGATATACCATAATGTCATTCCTTGCCAAGACCGTTTTGTGCATACCAGATACCTCAGTTCCATGTGAATGATTTTTTAGCTCGGCTGGTTATATTGTCAATTAGACCCGCTCATCACTTGAACCAAAAAATGTCAACACACTTGTCTTTTTGCGTAGTTGGTTAAAAGATGACATTTAAAGGAGACATTCCAGTGTTATTTAGATTTTCAAAAAGAACGTTTAATAAGTGTTACTTATGACATCATAATTTATCATTTTTGGCTTTAATCGAAATTAACGATTTATTAATAGTTAATTCTTCAAAAGTTAACGATTAAATTTAAATTAATCGTTAACAGCCCTAATTTTAATTAAATTAATGATTTTTTTAGATTATCTCTATGTGTCTCTATGTAATATATTAATTTTTGTGCTAGAGCGTCGCAGTGCGTATTATATCGAACAATCTTTTTAATACTTTCCTGTCGCGCGGTGCGGTGCGTATTATATTGACGATACTTTTAAAAATATATTCCCAATCTGTAAATGTTTATGCTAATCTGTCGCACGATGCGCATTATATTAAACATGTTTTTATGACTCTTTTCCCGTGATCAAATCGAGCTGAAATTTAACAGACAGACGGTAGTATTTTTTAAATTATAAATCCATTATATATGAGACATAACTAACATTTTGTATTTTTTATTGTTGTCTGATGCCTATTATAATGAGCATACTTTTAGTTATGCCTCGTTAATAAAGGATTTATATCAAAAATGCATTGTATCAAAATTTCAGATCGATCGATCGAAATTAAATTAATCAATTTTTACTTTATCTCTATATAGAATATTTAGTCGTCTGCTAGAGTTGACCTCCACGGCTCACTGGCTTCACTCTAGCCCTCGATTAACGAATCCCCGTGTTTTGCATCAAGGAGCGGTCAGTCCGTTTCAGTCTGTTAATGTTTGTCGCGCAATGAACATTAACATTACGTTTAGTTCTGTCTCATATATAAGGGATTTATACTCAAAAACTTTGTTTTTACGGGTTGTTTAATTACCACTATCACATTTAAGTAATTGACCATGAACTTTTAACTAATTAAATTGAATTGATAAGGTCGAAATATCGATTTAAAAAATTTTGATACTAAAAATAAGAAAATAATATATTTTTAAAAAATTTTCTTTGAAAAGGACACGCTTTTATTTACATATATAAAAGCGTGGGGCGCTCATCACAACTTTCTATCATGTACAAGGCTGTAAATACAAATTCGTATCAATATTAATATTAATAAACATTAAAAATGTTTCACAACTTTGATCATATACAGGCTACTATCATATTAATTAGAAATATTTATATATATTAAGCAAAAGAATAGTTGAAAAGAGAAATGAGTTGTGATGGGCGCCCCGTGCTTTTATGTGCAATGGATAGGTTCAAGGATTTCACCAGTTATCATAAAAAAATATTTTCTTCTTTTAAGTGCACTTTCTATATGTAAATAAAAGCTTGTCCTTTAAAAAAAAATTTTTTTAAATATTTTATTCGTTTAAAAAAAAATTAAAACCTTTATATTAACTCGTGGCATCTGGTTGATTGCTTGCCGAAAAAACTTTGGATCGATTTTAACCCACTTCCCCGTATCATATCGAGCTGACATTTTGCAGGCAGACTCGTGGCGGCGATAAAAATGATGTATTAAATTTTCACATCGATCGCATGTACTGTAATTAAATGAATGAATTTTTAGATTATCTCTATGTATCTCTGTGTAGCTTGTTAATATTTATGCTAGTCGATCGCGCAGTGCGTATTATATTGAACATACTTTTATAATAGTTTCCCGATCTGTAAATGTTTATGCTAGTCTGTCGCGTGGTGCGTATTATCTATAATAATAAAAGGCAATTTTCTGTCTGTCCTGTTCGGTCCTCGATAGCGATTGGTCTCTCAAACCCCTACAGACTCCTACAACCAATCACTAGCGGATAAAAATTAAATCTCATTTACATATTGAACAAATGTCACCTAACAATGCATTGTATCAAAATTTCAGATCGATCAAACGTACCGTAATTAAATTAATGCATTTGTTGTTTATCTCTATATACCATCTATAATTAAAGTTAAAGGTTTGTTATTGTTTTTCCTCCACGTGCCAGCTGAGTTCACGCGTTGACGCCACCCATCGATGTCCACAGCCCATCCCGTCCCTTCCCCCAGTTTTAAGGCCAGGGGATATCAGTCGGTGTCAGTCTTTAAATGTTTGTCGCGTTTGAACATAATCAATAATTTTAGTTATGTCTCACATATAAGGGATTTATAGTCAAAAACTTTGTTTTTACTGGTTATTTATTATAACTATAATGTATAGTATTGTTGACGTGATACACATGTATGGCTGGTCGCGATTGTGGGTCTCTCAAAAAACCGCAGTGGTGGAGAGGTAGGGTTTCTGGACAGACCACGGTGTGGGGAGGGGGAGGTAGGTTTCTGGACAGACGGCGGTGTGGGGAGGGGGGTAGGGTTTCTGGGCAGACCGCGGTGTATGGAGGGGAAGGTAGGGTTTCTGGACAGACCGCGGTGTGGTGAGGTGGAGGTAGGGTTTCTGGACAGACCGCAGTGTGGGTAGGGGAAGGCAGGGTCTCTGGACAGACCACGGTGTGGGGAGGGGGGGGGTAGGGTTTCTGGACAAACCGCGGTGTGGGGAGGGGGTAGGGCTTCTGGACAGACCGCGGTGTGAGGAGGTGGAGGTCGGGTTTCTGGACAGGCCGCGGTGTGGGCAGGGGGAGGTAGGGTTTCTGGACAGACCGTGGTGTGGGGAGGGGGAGGTAGGGTCTCTGGACAGACCGTGGTATGGGAGTGGAAAATTAGGGTCTCTAGTTGAAACGACGACTGGTGACGTTTCATTTTCATTTTGGAGTTAGTTGATGTTGATGTTGTGATGTCCTACCATGAACTTCACAGGTCACCCTACACTTATTCCCGTCCTTGGACGGGCTTTGTTGCTAGTATTGAACATAATTAATACTTTTCGTTGTCTCAAATATAAAGGATTTATAGTCAAACACTTAAGTTTTTACGGGTATTTAAAATTATTTGTCATTATATGTATAATAAATATATATATATATATATATATATATATATATATATATATATATATATATATATATATATATATATATATATATTATATATATATATATATATATATATATATATATATATATATATATATATATATATAATGTCATTTCAGAAAAAAATCCACGATTCAATTAACCATTTAAGATGATGCCGCGGGCAAGATAAAATATCAATCTGGTCGTATTTGGCCCATGGGCCGAACTTTAGACACCTCTGGCCTTCATGGACCAGTTACAATAAGTCCATAGTTTGCCACCGTTTTTTCATGTTTCTGCTATAACGCTACCATTTTTCTGAAAACGTTTCATGTGTTTGACGATAGAGAAATTTAAAAAAAAATTAAATGTACCATTGTAGGGTAACAGACACACTATGTATAGTTTTTATAAGTATTACTTCGAATTTTAAAATCTAAGCATGAAAATGGAGTTCACATTTTAAAGGGCTTCATATTTTCATAAATATTTTTAAAAAGAAAAGAAAAAACATTATGAAGACTTTGAATGCTCTCTTCTTACTTTTGTCTTTTAGATTCTTTTCTAATTAGCCTTATAAAAATGCGTGAATGCCCTTGGTTTAAGTGCGCATTGGACCTTGTTTAATTATCAATCTATATTTTTTAGTAATGCCTTTAATGAGTTTTATGTCAAGCTCAAAGGCTGCGTGCCACACCCGGAACACCCAACAACTATACGAGCTGCCTGAGAGAGATTTTAGGTAAACACTTTTTTTTAATTGCCCAGCGATAAAAAGTAAAAAATTAAAATTCTCTAAATGGCAACATTTGACGAACGTTAGACCACCCGAGAGCGTTCTCTCTTTGATCAAAGTGAGTGAAAATAACAGTCATGTTGTAAGTGGATGTTCGTCGTTACAGTTTCAAAGTTACGTTTAGTAGTTTAGTTGCTTGTTTTTGGATTGATGCATAAAAAATGAAATCATGTTGTAGCAGACGTTTCTGAACAAAGCAAAAATAAAAAAAACTGAAGCTAGTGTGAATGTCTCATTGTCGCAAAATCAGGTCTACAATTTACAGAAGGAGCGTTTCTGATGCTCTGCGAGGAGAAAGTATGCGACATCTTGTATTTAAAAAAAAAGAATATATAAACAATAGAATGGCCCAGATCACAGTATCCATAACGCTCCGTAACGCTAAGGAACATAGTACAACAGTCTATAGCAGTTAAAAAGCGTGTGGAGTTTCTCGCCGTAAAAATTATTATATGACGTCATTGTTTTAGCTTTTCTTTAATTTTGGAAACTGGAACGATGTAAAAAGAGGATTTTGGGATTTATAATTATAAAATACTTTTTGTACATTTCAGGAAGTTTAATATTTCGTATTTATGAAACAAGGATAAGTTACTTGAGCCTTTGACAAAAGAAAGTGGGCGCCGTAAGCGCCCTACAACCCTTAGTTTTCAAATATAAGTCTTAGCTGAACGGACTTGATAGATGAAAACAAAGCTGATTGAAACTAATGTTTGATGTATTCTCCATTGCCATCTATGAAAGTAACGGCACGCCTAACATCGCATAGCTCGCAATCTTCATCCGTGGAGATCGGGAAATATTTAACTTGAAATCCATACATGAGACAGCAACGGGAAAAGACACTTCTGACAGCGTTTGAAAAGGTTTAATATGAACCTGTCTTGGGACAAACATAATGGAGCACAGGCGATGTGCGGCGAAAAAGTGGACTAGCTGGGAGGGTGCGGTTCCAGAGGCCAGAGAACTGTAATGGCAAATAGGCACAGTGGTACAGTTCTAAACATAAAATATTTAATTAGCACTATAAAATAAACCATCACTTTATCCGACCCAATTTTTTAAATCACGATCATTTTCAGATTTTCTTTCAGAAAATAGACTCGGTATTGACTTCATGCCGAGACTAAGTCGGGGAATTGTTCTCCATAGGCTTTTCTATTTGATGGAGAAAGACAGTCAATTCATCTACTGCAAACGAAAATAAAATCGACAGTTTTTCGGGATAAAAAGTTAAAATTTTGAGTTTCTCATTTGTATGGCATTACTCATGTCAACAACTTAATCGAGAATCTCCAGGAAGTACGTAGAAATAATCCCTGAAATTTTCTGGTTTGAGCTAATAGAAATGCAGTGCATAGAGACAGAGACGTAACTTGGTTTTTGACGCTTTTGTCTAATTTATTTTTGGCGCCCTTGATAGTTTACAAGTTTCAGCTTTGCGATTTTTTCAATTGTTAGAAAAAATAATTGAATTTCTCTTATTTTATTTATGACAATAATTACTTAGTCTGACAGTGACAGTCATACAACGTAAATCTAAAAGATGCAAAAGACAAGAACAATACTAGTTTACAATTTATTATTTATTTAATAATATCAAATAAATTGGTGGTTAAAACTGGATATTGTTTCTGTAATACAGACTACAGTAATACTTGAAGTATCATGTGTTATAAATAAAAAAATAGTGTTAATGTGTCATACTCATTCTCGCATACATAACGATAGAAACTCACAATTAAAAGTAAATTTAAGTAACACTCCCCCAATCCACTCCTATGTCCCATATCAAAGGTTTAAAGCTTAACCTTTCTTGCTTTAATGTTTGAAAAATTAGTGATGATTTCATCTAAGTTTATTTGACTTCTAAGTCCACGTTCGATGGAAAGAAGAGCTGGAGATGATCTGCGTTGTTGACCTGACGTCGATCTCAAGTAATTTTTGATATTTTAGTTTGCATAAACTCCTTTCAGCAGTGGCTACTTTGTTTGGTATTGTAAGAAATGTTTTCACAACTTGATCGATATTCGGGTACGATTCTTGCAATTCCCATGTAACGAGAACATTTAGAAAACTCTAAACTAAACATGTCATTGGGTTTTTGTTTTTGCAATAGTTCAATCATTTGGTGTTTAAAGCATTTTATTTCAATTATAAATTGCTCTTTATTTATTTCAGGATATTTCACTGATTATAATAGAACAGCTTTAGATTCTAAATATGCCATTGCAAAAGATTGAAACGCTTTGCCAGTCAGAAAATTAAAGTCTTCTGCTATATTTTTCAGAGAAACTAATCTGTCTTTTAACTGCATCATTATTGAATCAATGATTGCAACAACAACACACACACAAAAAATTGAATTTATCCAAGTTAGGTCCTTCATCTTCAGCATACTCCCCTGGCATTCGTTTTCATATTGCGATCCTTTTTTTGAACTGGTTCGATTTTCATTTTTATACACGTGTCTTTAATTTTGGCAAAAATGTTATAGATTTCGTTAGTTCTTAGATCTTCAAAGTTATTTAACTAAATTGACTTTGTTTATTTTTTCCAATATCAAATTCCAAATAGTTATAAACGCAATGAACTTGTAACTATTGATTTGACGTTGCAATGATTTAGCAACAGATAATGCTTCACCAAGTAAGTGATTATCTTTCATTTCAATTAATACTAAAATAATTTGCTGCAGTTGCTAATATACAGCACTTACAGCATTTGCTTTGGAACGCCATCTTTTGTCCGCATGCTTCTTTAGGCTGATTTCAGTGACTGAGGATATTTTTTTTTCCCCATCTACTAGTTGACCAGGCGAAAAAATTGTGCAATGCCTGTATAGTTCCGAAAAATGTCAAAACATCTGCATCAATGCTGAGCGCGTGCACACCTACCAAATTAAGACTATGTACACAACACCATTTATTTCGAGCAAGTTGATTCTCTTTTTGAAGTATGGCTTGAACTCCATTGTACTTCCCCTGCCATGTTGGCCTCATTATCGTAACTTTGGCCACGTACGTCTTCAAGTAATAAACCATTTTGAATAAATGCTGTTTTCATTTCAAAGGCAATTCAGTCTCCTGTTTTTTTCTGTTGTGTTTAGGAAACCAAAGAACCTTTCTTTAATTGTATATTCTTTATCTGACAATTTCACATACCGAATAATTTCAGTTATTGGTCTTTGTGAGATACATCCGGAGTGCTATCAAATATTATACTATACTATTTAGCTTCTTGAATTTCTTTTATTATTTCACTTTGTACTTTCGCTGATAAAAAAATTAATACATTTATCTGGATTGTTGGCGGCTAATAGCTAGTGTGACTTTTAATATGCGATTCAAGGGAATTTTTAAAACCAGCATCAAACTGACTCTCAAATATTATCAGATTCACAAATATACCTCCATCTTGTTCGTATCCACGAAAAGCTAAGTTGTTTTCAGCACAAAACAATATACATTTTAATGTTATAATCAATGTTTGGCGCCATTTAAAAATGTCGCTTTTCATTGCTGCTTGTGCAAAGTCGTCAAATAGTCCACCCTTTTCAAACCCTTTTTATAATAATTTCCATTTCGTAAAATTGTTTTCACGAATTTTTGTGATTTTGAATTAGACTAGTGGGTTTAGATGTTTGGGTTTAGATGTTTGGGTTTAGATGTTTGGGTTTAGATGTTTGGGTTTAGATGTTTCCAGTCCCCAAATTCATCAGACTGACAAAGTGGAATATTATGTACACCAGATTTAGCGGTGCCCCTTGAATTGTTACGCCATTGCATAGAGACACTAAGGACACTAAGGACAAAATACGTAAATGCGGAGCCTGCACAATAAACTCGTTTTATTCCTAAAGTGATTTTCCAGGTTTTATACATGCTGCTCTATACAGAAGATTTTTTTTGTCTCACGTTCATCCATGGTTTGTAAATCTTTCTATTGCGAATGAAACAATAAAAGTGTTCTGTCTCTTTGTCTGTCTGAGTGTTGTTTTTTTTTGTTGTTGCGTTATATTTCCAAGTTTGGATTTAATTTCTAAAGTATTTTGACTATTTCGCTCTTTGTTCTTCATCCTCTAGTGTTGATAGGTTTGGTAGTTAACTAATGGAGTAAATCTTGTCAGTTGTGCACATTCACAGCATTGAATCTTGCAGTGTTTTTTTTTAATGTGTTCTAATTTCTCATTGTTTTCTTTGGTAATTGTGTCCCGTACAGAAGATGCATATTCTAGTATAGATCTGATTTTAGGAAGTATTAAAGTTTTTGTATTCGTATTACATTTGTTAAAGTTTCTTTTTATAAAGCGTACAATTTCGTTGGATTATTTAAATAATACATAATTCAATTAATATGTGAATACTATTACATTTTTCATTTATTATTACTCCTAAGTACTTAGCGTCTTTTGTAATGGGATGGTTAGCATTGTATGCGCCCACTCAATAATAATGATTTCATAAATACTTTTTTAATAGACACTACCAAATATTAATTAAACATAGTCTCGTCTTGTCACAACAGTGGACTTCTATTATTGTGTCTTCACCTCCTTGTGGTATCCATACTGTATACAGCGTCCCCAATAGAATTTCTCTTTATTCAATAGGCAGGAAAAGATGCCATTATTATGATAGTGGCGATAATAAATAACTCACAAAACTACGGTGTCAGCAATGCCTGAACTTCCTATCAACTGTTATTTAATAGAATAATATACATGTCATGCCTCCCCTCTAGGTGCTCCAACACAATATACATGTCGTGTCTCCCCTCTAGGTACTCCAACACAATATACATGTCATGTCTCCCCTCTAGGTACTCCAACACAATATACATGTCATGTCTCCCCTCTAGGTACTCCAACACAATATACATGTCATGTCTAACCTCTAGGTACTCCAACACAATATACATGTCACGTCTCCCCTCTAGGTACTCCAACACAATATACATGTCATGTCTCCCCTCTAGGTACTCCAACACAATATACATGTCTTGCCTCCCCTCTAGGTACTCAAACACAATATACATGTCTTGCCTCCCCTCTAGGTACTCCAACATAATATACATGTCATGTCTAACCTCTAGGTACTCCAACACAATATACATGTCACGTCTCCCCTCTAGGTACTCCAACACAATATACATGTCATGTCTAACCTCTAGGTACTCCAACACAATATACATGTCATGACTCCCTTCTAGGTACTCCAACACAATATACATATCATGTCTCCCCTCTAGGTACTCCAACACAATATACATGTCTTGTCTCCCCTCTAGGTACTCCAACACAATATACATATCATGTCTCCCCTCTAGGTACTCCAACACAATATACATGTCATGTCTCCCTTCTAGGTACTCCAACACAATATACATGTCATGTCTCCCTTCTAGGTACTCCAACACAATATACATGTCTTGTCTCCCCTCTAGGTACTCCAACACAATATACGTATCATGTCTCCCCTCTAGGTACTCCAACACAATATACATGTCTTGTCACACCTCTAGGTACTCCAACACAATATACATGTCATGTCTCCCTTCTAGGTACTCCAACACAATATACATGTCATGTCTCCCTTCTAGGTACTCCAACACAATATACATGTCATGCCTCCCCTCTAGGTACTCAAACACAATATACATGTCTTGCCTCCCCTCTAGGTACTCCAACATAATATACATGTCATGTCTAACCTCTAGGTACTCCAACACAATATACATGTCACGTCTCCCCTCTAGGTACTCCAACACAATATACATGTCATGTCTAACCTCTAGGTACTCCAACACAATATACATGTCATGTCTCCCTTCTAGGTACTCCAACACAATACACATGTCTGGGCTCCCCTCTAGGTACTCCAACACAATATACATGTCATGTCTAACCTCTAGGTACTCCAACACAATATACATGTCATGACTCCCTTCTAGGTACTCCAACACAATATACATATCATGTCTCCCCTCTAGGTACTCCAACACAATATACATGTCTTGTCTCCCCTCTAGGTACTCCAACACAATATACATATCATGTCTCCCCTCTAGGTACTCCAACACAATATACATGTCATGTCTCCCTTCTAGGTACTCCAACACAATATACATGTCATGTCTCCCTTCTAGGTACTCCAACACAATATACATGTCACGTCTCCCCTCTAGGTACTCCAACACAATATACGTATCATGTCTCCCCTCTAGGTACTCCAACACAATATACATGTCTTGTCACACCTCTAGGTACTCCAACACAATATACATGTCATGTCTCCCTTCTAGGTACTCCAACACAATATACATGTCATGTCTCCCTTCTAGGTACTCCAACACAATATACATGTCATGCCTCCCCTCTAGGTACTCCAACACAATATACATGTCATGTCTCCCCTCTAGGTACTCCAACACAATATACATGTCATGTCTCCCCTCTAGGTACTCCAACACAATATACGTATCATGTCTCCCCTCTAGGTACTCCAACACAATATACATGTCTTGTCACACCTCTAGGTACTCCAACACAATATACATGTCATGTCTCCCTTCTAGGTACTCCAACACAATATACATGTCATGTCTCCTTTCTAGGTACTCCAACACAATATACATGTCATGCCTCCCCTCTAGGTACTCCAACACAATATACATGTCTTGTCTCCCCTCTAGGCACTCCAACATAATATTTCTCACTTCCATGTAAATTATCCGAATATATATGTCCTTAACTGTAGAAAATCCGTGGTGAAAAGTTGGTTTCATTGCTAACATTGTTTTCACCAGTTATTTTTTTTTCTCAGCGAATTAGAAAAATGTTCAAATATTAGTAAACAAGCGTGTATTTTTAAGTGCACTTTTCAAAACAAAGCGGTGATTTTTTATTTTAAAAAAAAACAGCTTTAATTTGTAAGATTAATTTTTAAAAATTCAAATTTTATTGGTACATGTATTTTATCAGGGTTTTTATGGATGCTTTATGTTGTCTCTATTATTATTACGCAACAAAAGCGCTTTAGTTTCTTATGGAAATTCCAGTATCAGTGAATCAACCAGTCAGCTATGAGGGTAGACATGTAACAGATATTAAAGTATCATCTTACATTGTTGTTTTCGCTCTCCTCCTGTCCCTGGAGAATAGATTCTAGTCGAACGAATCTAACATTAGTGGCGTTCATCTCTATTCCCACAAATATTGTTTGAAAAGAAATTATGGATCCGACACAATGGGAAGCAACCAAAGGAAAACAAGGCCCAGTTCTGGGGACAATCGAAGTGTAATTCTGTCGTTTCTTGTATTTCCTACCCCCCCCCCTTTCATTTCTCACGCATGAAAGGGAAAAAAGAAGGGGGAGAAAATGCTATTATTTTTCAAAGCCATAATTGTGAGCTATTTCTCTCCCCACACATGCAGGCTGTGCATCAATTACTAGTTACCTCGGTATGATAATCGATAGGACCACAAGACATCTGAAGCTAACAAGAGTCGGTGACAAGGGGATGGCAACTAGGGGGTGGGGAGCGGTTAGATCTGTGGCAGTGTCACGTGCCCTATTGTTAGGATGGCCGTTGCATTGTAAGTATTACAAGCTGGGGTTGGCCATTGAGGCATCGTGGCATTGTCTTCTATCGCCGTGCCCTGTCTATGTGTGCGCGCAGCTGGCTCACCCGAAAACACAACAAACATGACAGAGGATGATCATCTGAACTTGTTGACTCGTCTGACCATTTGGTGAGTTGGGTTTTAGAGTACGGCTCGTTTACATATTAGCCTGAGCTTTGGCTATTAATAGAGTGATGTTGTCATAAACATGTAGCACAGTGGGAAAAAACGTGTTTTGTAGGTCAATGGATTATTTCACGACTTTGGGGACACGCCAGTTTAAAAGAGTTTAGATATTTATTACATTGAATAGACTTGTTTTGTTGTTTTCGACGTAACAAGCGTTATACATTTGTGCTACATTTTTATGGAAATGCCTTGATGAATTGTATCATAATGGTGAACATTAAATTTCTCTGAAAGACGTTGTTTAACTGAGGTTTATTATGAACGACTTTCTTTGTATACAACAGTATAAGGTAGGTAACAATTTTTTTTAATTACACAGAACATGACGTGCACATAGCATGGACAGTGTTATTTAGATTAGGTCTAAGTTGTTTATTCGGGAACTAAACATTTTGTGAATTTCCTCATTTCTTCGGTTAATTTCTTTATGGAATATGCTGTGACTGTGACAATATTCAAATTTTTACAGGTCAAAGAAATGAGTTAGTTAATGTAATCAGATTATTTAAGTTATTTTCGGAAAATATGTTATAAGGAAATATATAACTTTAATGTAATCAAAAATATTCTATATGAGTAACCCTATAAAGGAAAATTACAAGGATTTACATTTTATACGGGTTTATGGAGAATTTATAGACATGAATCCTGGCGAAATATATAGTAGAAATAACAAAACTAGATGTTTTGTTAAAATTAAACATGTAATGAAACGCAATACTCATTAGTAATTTCAACAGCAAAAACGGTCAAAATTACAATAGAAATATGTTTAAAATGCCGTTAAAACATACTAACAAGACAAAGTGTCTAGTTTTTGTTTTTCAAAAACATATTTAATTAATATTGCTTCCGTCTACCATAAAAAGCCATGAAATGTTTCTATATTTCAACGAAATCTAAAATAGTTGTTGTCTCTTGGAGGGTTTTAAGAATTATTTTTGACTACAGATAACAATTTAAAATGTCTCGTTATCCTGTCCCCTGTCTACTCATTTGACGGTGAATTATCTCCACTTGCTCCCTACACACATTTAGACGTGCCGCAAAATTTAACAGTTTAACGTGTCAAGATATTTTGGCTTTAAGTCTGGCTGGCTGGTCTTTACAAAGACAAATTGGATGGCAGTTTTTGGAAAATGAAGTTCAAAGGATTGACGGTATGATCTCAACGGTTTATAGCTGGAGTCACTTTGGTGCTCACCCGTATAGGGGTAGATAAAATACACAGCTGTGTAATAATATACTACCAACGTAATGTTCTATGGGGAGAGAGCTTTTAAGTCTGGACAGTGGTTTTATATGGAGATTATATAGGTAGGGTGGGACATTTGTGCTACATCTAGATAGTATAGTGTATGTCGGTACAACGCAAATATCACACAGAGGAAAAGGTGTCGTATAGCGACACTTGTGTTGTATCTGGACATTAGGGTTTTATGTGTAATATACTTAAGGGTTATATCGGGACAGTGGTGTTATATCGGGACAGTGGTGTTATATCGGGACAGTGGTGTTATATCGGGACAGTGGTGTTATATCGGGACAGTGGTGTTATATCGGGACAGTGGTGTTATATCGGGACAGTGGTGTTATATCGGGACAGTGGTGTTATATCGGGACAGTGGTGTTATATCGTGACAGTGGTGTTATATCGGGACAGTGGTGTTATATCGCGACAGTGGTGTTATATCGGGGCAGTTGTGTTATATTGAGACAGTTTTTTATGTCGGGAAAGTGCCAGTGGTGTTATGTCCGGTCATATGTGTTATATCCAGACAATAGCGATACATCGGAAGAGTAATGTTTACAACGTTGTTATAGAGTTGAGGTGTGATGTTGAATTACATAACTTATCAGATGTTTCTTCTTAATTTAACGTTCAAAACCTTTCATTGTAGATATCAGGTATAATTTTTAATTTCAGTGTTAAATTTTATAGCATTCGACCCAGTTGCTACCGTATAGCACAGAAGCTTCTGCCTTTAAGTGAGAATCATTCAAGGCGTTAAAAAATAACGAACATCCATCCAAAGGCGCGTTAACTACGTCATACAGACGTGGGGCATACGGGTAGTCCGGCTACTATTACATAGCGACATTATCTGAAGTAAACAGGTCGTAGAAGGAGACAGTAATGACCAGGAGATTAGTGTTGACGAAATCTGTATGATGGCAGCTGTTGCGGCTCATGTGATTTCAGCACATTTAGAATGTGTTAAACGTTGTTTGTCATCTGATGTCGTCTGCAAGTGGAGGGCTAGGGCGGATAACAATAACAAAAGCAAAACGTATCGCCTGATAGTACTATGCCTTTGTTTTACTTGTTTGACGTGTATGGGTTGAAGAGATGAGTTAAAAAGATGACGTATTGTCCCTCAGCCTCACCCTCCCACACACTCACTCCCACACACACACACACAAAACAACCTCTCATTGAACTGTCCTGTCATGATTTTTAATAACTTGTAAATGCAACATCTAATATCCCCCCGAACGAGTAACAAGTCTTATCATTTATATTATTATCCTCTATTATTCCTCAGTTTATCCATGACTCCCCCTTGTGTGTCTATTACCTCCATTTCTTCCAGCTCCCATCTAAACAATACTGACAGTTTACCTGGCTTCTCTCCTTCATCGATCGATTTCTTTATTTCTGCTAGAGTGTAAGCTCATTACATCCCGACCATCAATAATCAATATGACGTTTGGCATTTGACATTTGAATGACAGCGCCTCTCAGATTTGTATTGTTGATGTCTGGGTGTTTGCTTGGTATAAATTGGACACGAGAAGTTCTATAGAGAATATATTGGAGATATTCTTAATGTAAGTTATTTTATCTACAACTCATAAACTTCAGGTATCCTATTTTACAAAGCACGTGGCTTGAAGAATCATGGTAGACCATTACAGTAACTGCAATTGGTGAACGTATGACGTTTTATGTCAGTGTGGCCGGATGCAGGGCTTTTTATTAGTGACTTTATGACTAGTGTAACAATAAGATTGAGATGGTATTATGGCCCACAATTACAGTGCGACATATTATACATACAGCAAAAGGTTTTCATTATAAAATATAATAACATTGTGGAAAATTTTTAGTACAAAAGTGTGATGTAATTGTAGGACATACTAACAGAAATGATCAATGAAATATACTCAGTCAAAGCTTAAGCTGTAAACATTGCGAAGAGACCACAAAAAAAAAGAACTTCTAAAGCTTTACAATGGCCACTCACATTAGGCTTTGTCCAACATTAGGCTTTTTCCAATACACACATTTAGATTTTAGTTCAATACACACATTTAGGTTTTAGTTCAATACACACATTTAGATTTTAGTTCAATACACCCATTTAGGTTTTAGTTCAATACACACATTTAGGTTTTAGTTCAATACACACATTTAGGTTTTAGTTCAATACACACATTTAGGTTTTAGTTCAATACACACATTTAGGTTTTAGTTCAATACACACATTTAATTTTTAGTTCAATACACACATTTAGGTTTTAGTTCAATACACACATTTAGGTTTTAGTTCAATACACACATTTAGTTTTTAGTTCAATACACACATTTAGATTTTAGTTCAATACACCCATTTAGGTTTTAGTTCAATACACACATTTAGGTTTTAGTTCAATACACACATTTAGTTTTTAGTTCAATACACACATTTAGGTTTTAGTTCAATACACACATATAGGTTTTAGTTCAATACACACATTTAGATTTTAGTTCAATACACCCATTTAGGTTTTAGTTCAATACACACATTTAGGTTTTAGTTCAATACACACATTTAGATTTTAGTTCAATACACCCATGTAGGTTTTAGTTCAATACACACATTTAGGTTTTAGTTCAATACACACATTTAGTTTTTAGTTCAATACACACATTTAGGTTTTAGTTCAATACACACATTTAGGTTTTAGTTCAATACACACATTTAGGTTTTAGTTCAATACACACATTTAGGTTTTAGTTCAATACACACATTTAGGTTTTAGTTCAATACACACATTTAGGTTTTAGTTCAATACACACATATAGGTTTTAGTTCAATACACACATTTAGGTTTTAGTTCAATACACACATATAGATAATTGGCTTTAGTTCAATTCACACATTTAGGCTTTAGTCCAATACATACATCTAGGCTTTAGTCCAATACACACATCTAGGCATTAGTCCAATTCACACGTTTAGATTTTTGTCTAATATACACATTTAGGATTTAGTCCAATTCACAGTTTATGCAGGACAGTACACACATACAGGCTATGGCAGATTAAAGGGGGGACTGAAGGGGCTAAAGCCAGGGGCCCCCGATGATTTAGGGGCCCCCAAATTTAGTATATTCTATAAATAGGTGGACAAATGTTTGCATGAATCCGTAAAAATTTCATAAATTAAATAAATTAATAAAATCTTATATATCAATCTTATCGCAATTCGGACCCGATAGCCTTAGTAATCGAAAAACTTAATTTGAGACGCTCAATAAGAGAAAATATTATTAAATACTATTTATATCTTTTAAATTTACCATTTTATAGGATCTGCTGGTCTTGTAGCAGCGTGTTGGCCTGTACGCAAGTGGTGGCCGGTTACATTCCTAGTGTTGGAATGTATTTTTGTTTCATTT
>CALYLW010000011.1:760000-780000 GCA_944989445.1 Ampullaceana balthica | reverse complement strand
TATTATTCATTCGGTCTCATATCATGTACTTCTTTATCATAAGTGAATTTCTCAGAACGTGTTTCTGTAAGATTTTTTGATATTTTAATTTAGACGCGTTTTACGCACAGTAAAGTATTTAAGTGGCATTGGTTACAACAAAGACTTTTTTTTTGTTTTGGTTTTATTAAAATAATTTTTAAGAGGACGTTAAAGATAAAGGTAATAGAACCCTCAGATAGACATAAGGATAAAAACACCTTTCTTATTACGTATGCAAGAACAAACACATACAGATTCTCGTTCTTCCCGTCAGGAATTCAGGTGTAGCATGGGTTACCTGAAGAAACCAGAAAAACCAACACTTTATCAACATTAAAACTCTAATAAGAATGGAGGACTAGACACAAACCGTAGATGAGCGTAGGACGCAATAATCTTCTGTATAGAAGGAGCGTCTGTTACAGATAAGATAATTTTAAAACATGAACAATAATATCCTCGTTAACCGTTTAAAATAATGATACTTCACTATTTATTTAACTTGTAATAAACTTGTAGTGTCTCGGGGTGTGGTGATATCAACCTTGGTTGAACGAATCAATATGATAACCAAGCAGTGAGTCGGAAAGAAATCGGGTTTCTCTAAGTCAACAATAAAAAGGACGTGTTTATTCCAGGCCTAACCCCTGCTGTTTGTCGGCCATGACGCGGGACGGGTTAACCCCCGTGGCTAAACTGCGGACTTCCCACAAGAAAGCACGAGAGACACATTCACTTCCGCTGCTTGAGAGGTCGGCGAGGGAGACGCCGTATCAGGATTATTCGTAAGTACTCCAATAAGAGAGAAGCTCGGCTAAACGTTCCTTCAGAAATAATGATGAGTTATTGGGTTCTCAACCTTCAAGACTTCTCTAGGAAAACAAATAATACATTAATACCAACTATGGGCGTGAAGATGGCTTTGGGTCTTGAAACAAAATAAAGATTTAAAGAGAAAAAAAATTATTAAAATTATTATTTTTTATGTACTTAATAATTTTTTTAATATTTATATATTTTAGTGGGGGAGGGGGGGGGGTAAAAAGCTGAATGTGGCTACCATTGTGTATGGGACTCTTATAAATTTAACAAAAACACCGGAAAGCCGTGCTTACTGTCACATTAGATGTGTGGTCATATTTGTACTTTGACATTGGTCTTTAAAATTATGCTTTTAGTAACGAGCTGAAAATTCATACCATGTTTTTCATTACTATTTTTAACAACCTGATACCAAAAGAATTGTGATTTTTTTAAATGTATTTTCCCAGCCGTATCAAGCGAATGGTGCTGGCAAAAGCTGACTTGAAAGGGGAACTAACAACATCCGACCTTTTTGTAGACTCATCTTTCCCGCCAGATCGGTCGTCCTTGACCTATGTGTACAGTGGGGATGACAAGTATGAGCGAACAGTGTTCCGTAGACCAAAGGTCAGTTGAATTTAAATATTGGCCGGACGTGGATGCTTCGGGAGGCAAGGGGGACATTGTATTTAAAATAAACTTGTTAGGCTGTATTTGAAGGGTTAATTAAAGTAACATGGTGTTATAGATTTTGAAAAAATAAATGCGTTGGAATAGACGTTAAAAGTTTTCGACCAAAAGTTATCCGAAACAAACATTGTAAGGGTAAAGTGAAAGAATGCATTTTGTCAAAACATTTCGATATCTTATTTAATTTGACATTCAATATGTCGGAAAGCTTAGCAAGGACGTTTCATATATCAGGCCATTATTGTTTATGGGGTTTGGGAGAGCTAATGATTCTGTGGTTTTATTCATCTTAAAGTATATTCGTTGTATCAGGAATTATTTTGGATGAGTCTCATTGGATCATTCTCCCTTGGTTTATCTGATATGGTTTTTCTGGCTTGGAGTATATTATTTTGTATGTCTAATTTGGCAGGTCTACCTTGATGTTTCTATTTATTTAGGTGTGCCGAATTTGATGTTTATTATTTGGCGTGCTGGATTTATAGTGTCTAAGTAAGAGTGTTAAGTTGTGCAACAAAGAAATCATTGGCTTATTTATGTCAGACATTTATTATAGCATATGAAAATATTTTTTTAAAAAGAATTTGAAGATAAATTGTTATAAAACTATCTGATGAATGTAGAGTTTGGAAAATTACCCTAATGTCTTATAATTTTTTTGAAATTTCAAAACAAAATTGCAGAGTGTTCTGTCAATAAGTTTTAATGCTACTATGATATGGTTTAATGATATGGAATGAACTCGATATTTTGTCAATAATTCATAAAGATTTCTTTATATACCGTCTATAAAGTTTACTGTATTTGAGTATTTGTTTTGTCATTTACTTTCAATGTATTTAGTTTTGTTAATATTGCGAAATTGGTTTATATGTGTCTTAAATTATGCAAAATTTACCGTATCTTATGTATCTGACATCCTGGTTTGCTAAAGATCAAACAATCAGATGAGATTATTCTTCCATTCTTCTCGGGAAACCAAAGATTAAGGCAACGAGTCGTTATCCGTTCATGTTAGGCCAGCCTCTGTCAGCACGAGAAAGGGACATTACTCTTCCCTACTTGTAGTCGCGGTCTAGAGTCTAGATGGACGGCTTACACAGAGGACGGGTAGAGAGAGACATTACTCTTACACATAGGACGGGTAGAGAGAGATATTACTATTTTTACGAAGCCAGATGATTTTACCTCTGGCAATATTTGAAACTGCCATTGTGTTAAGTTTTTTATTCGTAATTTTTGTAATAGAAAAAACATGTGGTGATAACACATTGCTTTCTCCTCATGTTTTAATTTTGAAGTGAAATAAGAAATATAGGTATAGTTTCTATCTAAAGGTATAGTTTGTGTAGAAATGTATAGTTTGTGTTCACTTGTTTTAAAGTGAACCATAACAACTGCTTGTTTGTGTGCGTTATGTTGTGGGTATTGAGGGTTTACAAACTTCTTCTTTTAGTCTCTCCTAAACTGTCCATGTGTTCCCCTCCTAAACTAACTCCTGCTCCCTCCTTAACTCCCTCCTACTCCCTTAATAACTCCATCCAGCCAATCGTTCCTAACAAATTCCTCCACAAGTTCCTCCAAGTTTCCTAAAATGAATTGAAGTTAATAATCCAATATTTTATCAGATGCCTTGGTCTTGTTTAACAAACCAGTTGATGCCTTTCATTTACAAGCACTTAGCTGAAGCCCCACCCACACCTACTCTGACCCATGACCCCCACCTAACAAATCTATATAAACAGGTTCCGTGTTCATAAATATCCTAACTGAGGCCCCACCCACACCGACCCTGACCCATGACCACACCTAGCAAATCTATAAACAGGTGCCGTGTTCATAAATATCCTAACGATGTGATTAGTATCGATCTCTGAGCCCTCCCCCCCCACCCGCCCTCCTCTCTCTAAAACCACAGTGTCTTGTTCTTCACTCTATTTTTTCCATCTATACATGAGATCAGAATGTGTTTCCTGCCTGACTTTACACCCATATTTACATATGTGTCTCCTGTCTTACTTTACACCCATATTTACATATGTGTCTCCTGTCTTACTTTACACCCATATTTACATATGTGTCTCCTGTCTTACTTTACACCCATATTTACATATGTGTCTCCTGTCTTACTTTACTCCCATATTTACATATGTGTCTCCTGTCTTACTTTACACCCATATTTACATATGTGTCTCCTGTCTTACTTTACTCCCATATTTACATATGTGTCTCCTGTCTTACTTTACTCCCATATTTACATATGTGTCTCCTGCCTGACTTTACTCCCATCTCTACATATGTGTCTCCTGTCTGACTTTACTCCCATCTCTACATATGTGTCTCCTGTCTGACTTTACTCCCATCTCTACATATGTGTCTCCTGTCTGACTTTACTCCCATCTCTACATATGTGTCTCCTGTCTGACTTTACTCCCATCTCTACATATGTGTCTCCTGTCTGACTTTACTCCCATTTCTACAGGAGATCAGAGAGGATCCCAAACTGACTGGGCTCGGGGGTATCTGTGACGAGCCCTTTCCCTGGCAGCTGTGGAAACAACGGGGCTGGTTCCATGCCGCCCTGGTGGTCGTGTCCCTGAGTGTGCGGGCCTTGGAGAGGTTAATTCCTGGTTTCAGGAACAATGAGCAGAATTTTGATGCCGCTTACATTGGTAGGTGAATTTAACCAAATGATTTCTTGATTTATCTTCGTCAGACAAATGTGTTACGTTCCCAAATAGATAGACAAATGTGTTACGTTCCCAAATAGATAGACAAATGTGTTACGTTCCCAAATAGATAGACAAATGTGTTACGTTCCCAAATAGATAGACAAATGTGTTACGTTCCCAAATAGATAGACAAATGTGTTACGTTCCCAAATAGATAGACAAATGTGTTACGTTCCCAAATAGATAGACAAATGTGTTACGTTCCCAAATAGATAGACAAATGTGTTACGTTCCCAAATAGATAGACAAATGTGTTACGTTCCCAAATAGATAGACAAATGTGTTAAGTTCCCAAATAGATAGACAAATTGGTGTCGAATTTTATCGTTTTATCAGATTAAACAAAATCGGTGTACTATCGGGATTTAACTTAAGACCACGGCGACAAGGTCAAAAGAGTTTAGTTATTGTCGCTCATAGCAACCCCTCTTTAATATTTGGGTTACATATGTTTGTTCAAAATGCTCAGTACACATAATATGCTTATTTTTAAAAAAATAATAATCTTAAAATTCTTTTAATAACAAAATAATTATGCTAACTTTACGTTTTGGTCTATATTTAATGGTAAGGTTTTAAAGATCCCCTCTAGTTGTGTTATTTTAATGCGCAACTGCGCATATGCCCAGGATCGATTGTATCCACATGGACACTATGTAACGGGTCACGAATCCACAGCATTTAATGTATCAACAAGAGTGGGCAGACTATCAAGGCGTGCATCGCTTCAATAGTTAGTCGACTTCCGACACTCACAACGCAGGCAGCACTAACATCTCAGATGAAAACTGACTTCCTAAACTCACAACAAAGGCAGCACTAACATCTCAGATGAAAACTGACTTCCGACACTCACAACGCAGGAAGCACTAACATCTCAGATGAAAACTGACTTCCGATACTCACAACAAAGGCAGCACTAACATCTCAGATGAAAACTTTTGTTTAGAAAATCGATTTGCCTGTGATCGTAATTAATAAATTAAAATTTAGCCTTAGAACAAAACCAGTCAAGTATTGGACTCAATTCTCTTCTTTTTTTTTCTTCTTGCATTTTGTTTATAAGTTTTGCCGTCAAAAACAGAAAGATGTGTATTCATGAACGCAGGATGGTATTACCAACACGTAAAGGTCATCAGATCCATTATCCAGTCTCAGCGTTTGAAACACTAGGTCGTATGGAACGAAGAAAACAAAATTGATTTTTAACAGGCATATTTTTTAGTATCATGCCTTCTTTTTGTTCTCCTGCTGGGTTTCGTTTAAATTTAGATTGATCTAATATTAAACGTCTCCCTGCGTGTCTTTCGCAATTAGTGTTGCCGTCATAATAAGAAGAAATTATAATTTTACTGTTCAAGAGGACATGGGGATGTTTTGTTGCTAAAACGACACATTAAACTATTACTGAAGAAGAGGAAATGGAAAGTTTTGTGGATATAACGTTGCAGTACATGAGAACACAATGATATGTTATTGCAAAACAAAACAAACAAAATTCAAAGACAAAGAGCAAGACGATACAATATTTTAATACAAGAGAAAATATGGACATACATATTAGATCGCTGTGACAATATGGAATAACACTAGCATATATGAGCAAACAGTGATGTTTAATTTAAGATTTCTGCACAATAGAATTAAGTATTGGAATCCATTTTATTGCCGATCACGTACGAAATGTAGAATTTATACTGAACTCTTCCTGTTGCTTTTCTTTATATTTCTAAAAGTATGATAAAAATTGTTAGAAATTTATCAGATGCGACTCAACAATGTTCAAAATCAAATCATGAAACTTATCTGTGTCAATGGGAGATTTATTAAACATATAACTATAATAATGTCATATGAAGACTTGTATTTGCAACTCTTCCGCACTTAAAGTTACAAAAGAAGTAATTGTTTATGTTACATTTTAACAAACAAAAAAATCAATATGGACCACTCATTGATTAAGATTGTATCAAGTGTGCTGTAGCTCTGTCAATGTATTTACTGCTATTGAAACCAACGATGGTTTGGAAAATGTCATTGTTTGTTTAAAGCTGTGAGCCGAATCTTCTTTTTTTTTAAATAATTTTTTAGAATTAAAATATTGCTCAAAGATTAATTGATTGATTTTTTTTTAACTTACAAATTTTCAAAAGTTATTATTTTAAATTGTTTAAGTGGAGCTTGATTTATTTTTTAAAAATATTGAAAAAGTTAAAAAATAATAAATAATTTGATAACTGCTATAGCGCAATACCCCACATTACAACCTTATGGATCTAAAATATAAGTTTGAACTACGGTAAAGAAGAGCTTCATAGCCTACGTGTCGTGACTCATAAATTAGAATCTTTGCTAATGGCTCCTCGATTCGATCTAGTGTGCAGAAATAAAACTAAGTTCGGTGGCATGTTGTAACTCCCCTCCAACAGCCGTCTCGACCGGCATACATGTGCATCGCGTCAAAAATACTATTCATTATAGTTAAAAGAAATAACTCGTAAAAACAGAGCTTTTTGCTATAAATCCCAATGCGCATAACTCAAAATAAAGTCTTGGAAGAAATACTGCACCAAAAATAATTCGCTTTGAACGTCCGCGTAAATGGCGCAAACGTGTTCAATATGATTGGTTGTAGGAGACATATGTGTTTGAGGGACCAATCGCTATAGATGACCGGACAGAACGGATAGAAAGGACAGAAACTTGCCTTTTATTATAAAGGATGAGAACACGGTGATTCAGGGGCATGACTAGGGTTGGGCAAAAATGCACAGACTCAACTGTTCTCAAATGAATTTAATTAGAGTTTATAAATGGTGGGGAGCATGCTGCCGCTTTATTGTGGCTCATTCGGTTCCTTGCCACAAGAATTTCGGAAAACCACCTTGCCTAATTTTCTGAAAAGTATACCTATTTAAAGTTGATTCCAAAAATAAATCCCTGCATTTTATGGTTGAAAAACTTTCAAGGCTTTTCCTGTCCCTTGTTCCATCGAGAGCCTTTAATGTGTATATTTTCTCCCACACCTTTATTGTCCTCATGCCAATCAATGTACAACATTGAATCTAAGTTCAAGGTGATTACCCGAATTATTAATATTAGTAACGAAGCAACTTTAACTCCGCCGTAGCCGGTCACAAGCCCGGGGTGAGAGAGGGGAAGGGTTGGGCGAAGGGCTAACAGTCCTCCGGTCACAAGCCCGGGTGAGAGAGGAGGAGGGTTTGGCGAAGGGCCAGCATTATCATTCCTGTAATAAAAAAAAAGCCTTGCTACAAAATCACGAACAAAGATTGCAACAGGAAACTCGGACCTTGGAAAAGATGTGTCTCATAACAGAGAACTAATGAAGCTGGGTGGCCAAAACCAACCGGAAACCACCCGGCAGACAACCATGCTTTCCACTAGGACCACCACCGGCTTAGGAACATAGAACGTAAGGACCAATATTCGAAGCTGGAAAAACTGGCCAAGTTGCTACCGAAATGCAAAGGTACAAGCTAGCCATCTTAGGGATAAGTGAATCCCGATTGACTGGCTCAGGCCAGATGAAGCTCAGCACAGGAGAGCTGATAATATATTCAGGCCATGATGAAGAAAATGCAGCTCACAACCAAGCAGTAGCACTCATGTTTTCCAAAACTGCCCAGAATGCCCTTCTAGGGTGGGAGGCCCGTGGTCACCGGATAATCACCGCAAGATTTAGGACCAAAAAGCAAGAAGTCAATATGGATCTTCTTCAGGTATACGCTCCTAGAAGAGGACTTCTACAATAGACTGAGAACCCTTATCCAAAAGTGTCCTAGGAGCAATGTGATAATACTAATGGGCGACCTAAATCCGAAAATAGGCAGCAACAATAATGGATATGAAGAATGCATGGGAACACTAGGCCTCGGAGAGATGAATGATAATGGTGAAAGGCTAGCAGATCTATGTGCTGCAGATGGACTAGTCATCGGTGGAAGCCTCTTCATGCATAGAAATATCCACAAGGTGACACGGATATCACCAGATATGTCAACTGCTAACCAAATTGACGGCATCTGTATCTGCAAAAAGTTTAGAATATCCTTCCAGGATGTTAGGGTAGAAAGAGGGGCAGATGTAGCCTCAGAACATCATCCCCTGATTGCCAAACTAAGGCTCAAACTGAAAAAGAATTGGACAAGTGAGGGCAGCAAACACCAACGTTTTAACACTACTCTTTTGAAAGATGGATACAAACTTAATGAGTTCAAGCTGACGTTATCCAAAAAATTCCAGATCGTACAAGATCTAGGCAACGAATAAACAATTGACCAAAACTGGAGAAGCATTAAGGTGATACTCACAACAATCTGTGAAGAGGTGTTGGGCCTCAGACATCAAGCACATAAGGAGTGGATTTCTAATTATTAAACCATTGAGAAAATCCAAGATCGGAAAAAGAAGAAGGCAAATCTAAACAACAGCCGCACCAAAACCGAAAAACTAGAGCATCAGCAGAAAACGCAGAAGCTAATAAGTATAAAGTCAGATTTAAAAAAGCTACATAGAAAGATTAGCACTTGAAGTAAAAGAGGCAGCTTACCACGGAAACACAAGAGAACTATTAAGTACAATAAAAAAAAGTTATCCGGAAAGTTCAAAAATCCAGAGAGACCAGTTAAAACTAAAGATGGGAAATCAATACATGGTGAAGAGGGTCTGAAAAAAGATGGATAGAGCATTTTGAAGAACTCTTCCACCGACCAGCCCCACAATACACACTCAACATAGAGCCAGCGGAACAAAATCTATAAATAGATTGCAGCACACCCACAAAGCAATAGATAAGTAGAGCAATTAAACAACTAAAGTCTAAAGAAAGGCAAAGCGGCAGGTCCAGACAGAATACCAGCAGAAGCCTTAACAGCAGATATTACGACCTTCAAGTTCTAAGGGAATTGTATGACTCACAAGGCTTAAACTCAATAAGTCAAAACACCACCAGAAGAATCTCTCTTTTAATTGAACAAAGAAATTCTTCAATACATAATAATAACAACACTGTGCGTGCTCTCCGCTACAAAACCGTCCCTCTAAGTCTTAGAGTCTAAGATATCTCTCTATTCACGTCGTCTCTCACCACCCTACGTCACACCAAGCATGTGTCAAAATAGTGCGCACTGTGCAGCAGTCTAACATTAACATCCCCAAAGCGGGAAAACCCCTTTAAACAAAATATTTCCCTGACAAAGACTAGCTCTGAAATGCTACACATTCATTTCAAGAAAATATGAGAGGTAGAACAGATTCCGACGGAGTGGAAAGAAGGACATCTCATTAAGCTCCCAAAGAAAGGAGATCTTAGCTCTTGCTCCAACTATAGAGAAATAACTCTGCTACCCCTAACAAGCAAATTATTTAACAGAGGGCTGCTAAACAGAATGCGGCAGGCAATAGACACCCGTCTTAGAGACCTCAACCAGGTTGTAGAAAGGATAGATCATGCACTGACAAGATTGCCACTCTGAGAATTATATTTGAACATCCCTGGAGTGGAACTCGCCACTATATATCAACTTTATTGACTATGAGAAGGTTTTCGATAGTGCTGACAGGCCAATTCTGTGGAAGTTGCTAAGACACTACGGGGTATCACAAACATTGACAGATATAAGGCTTCTTATGAAGGACTGTCATGTAGAGTTGTTCATGGCCAACAAACAACTGAGGCTTTGGGGTACAGACTGGTGTCAGACAGTGGTGTCTGCTCTAACCTTTCTTATTCTTGGTAACCATTGACTGGATAAAGAAAATGTCTACAATGGTATCCAGTTGACACTATCAAAACACCTTGATGACCTGGATTTTGCGGATGATCTGGCCCAAAGATCACACACAGACAGCAACAGATGCAAGAGAAAACCAAATACATAGCACACTTCTCTGCTTGCGTTAATTGGACTGAACACCCATAGAGAAAAAAGCAAAGTCCTTAAAATAAATACATCAAGCAACACCCCTATAACACTGGAACGAACAAATCTTGAGGAGGTGGATAGCTTTACATACCTCGGTAGCATCACTGAGACACAATGAAGGACAGACGCCGACATAACAGTGAGAATTGGTAAAGCGAGAACAGCATTTAACCTGCTAAAACAGTCTGGAGCTGCAACAACTTGACCCTCCTGACCAAGATCAAGATATTTCACACCACATTGAAATTTGTCTTGCTATATGGGTAGAAACATGGAGAACAACAGAAGCCAGTTCAAAAAAACTTCAAACATTTATTAACTCGTGTCTCCGAATGATTCTCGGAATCCGCTGGTCCAACGTCATCACCAACGTGGACCTCTGGCAGTGCACTCAAAAAGAACCAGTGGAAGAGCTAATATGCCAGCGCAGATGGAGATGGAATAGCCACACCCTCAGAAAGCCTACATCTAGTATAACAAGACAAGCCCTCACATTGAACCCCCAGGGCAAGAGAAAAAGAGGTTGACCAAGAACAACGTGGAGAAGAGAACTGGAGGCAGTCACCAAAAAGAGTGAGCAAAGCTGGGGACAGTTGGAGAGACTGGCGCAGGACCGGGATGCCTGAGAGCCTTTGTTTGTGGCCTATTCCTCAGATGGGATGACATGCGATGATGATGATGATGATGACGAAGCAACCTTAGTGCATTTAGTTTATGGAGGGCGTGTAGCAGTATACCATCTCTCCCCGGGCGTTTCTGAAACTATAACTCACTTGAGTTTGTATATATATTTACTATATTTAGACGCTTGGCAGATGCTTTAATAAAGTTAACAGTTTCACTGACCATGGTGTGCCTATTTCTAACAGTGCCCTCACTGCAAGTGTTCTAAATAGCTAAGTTTAGTGTATGTGATCGACAATGGACGTATTCTGCTGTTCACACATGTTGGAAGCGTCATCTAACTCCTTTTACTTTTCCACTCATGTTTGCAGCTCCATCGAACCCGAGACCAACAATATTGCGGATATCAAGGCCACGCTCTTGTAGTTTTCCAGTAATTTGATTATACAGCGTTTCACCTGTTGTGTCAGACGTTTCCTCAAAGGACACAAATTCTTCATGCCGTTTTGCATCAGATGTGACAAAAAGAAGATTCAAACTCACTTGCTCCTTGACTGAGACATCTGTAGTTTCGTCAACAATGATGCTGAAGTATTTTGCAGCGATGCATTCCTTGACGATCTTGTCTCGAATCTGGTTTCCGCATAGAGCAACCAGCTCGTTTTGTATTCTATGACTGATGCATTTTGAATTACCTGACGCGATGCGTAGATGCTCACTAAGAGCAAGATCGTGCTCGGCTCTGAAATTAAGAAGAGCCATAAAATTGCTCCGATCATCTGATTTTCCGCGCATTGGTATGTTTTGCTGTCCACATAGTATTATTGTTTTAATAATGGATTGGAGAGCAGCTGTGTTCCTTTGGACTTTGTCATTGTACGCTTGAGATAGCTGCTGTTTCACGGAGACTGGTTTACCTTCGCACACACTTATAAATGCATATGCTGCTTGTATAGAGCTAAGATGTGTCAAGGATTTTATATGACGTTGTGCATGTTGGTCTATGTTACTCCAGTCTGAATGCGGCTCGCGTATAAAAGCGCATGTCGTACCTGAAGCAAATACTGAGTAGGCAGCACAGAAAACACCATCCGCTTTGACACTGTAACTCATAAACGGATACACATTTGAGTTTAACATAGAACTAGGCACACGACGTTGTTTATTCCCAGCTGTCTTCAAAGGCCCTTTCCAGTTCTTAGATGGTGAAACGTTTCCAAAAGCACTGATTTCTTCAATGATTCAGGTAATGGTTGGTTAAAGTTGACCTCACCAATATCGAAAATTACAGCCGAACAGAGACTTTTAATGCCTGTGGCTTTCTTTGCGGCTGATGATGTCAATGTGTCACATAATGATGATTCTGAATCAGATTCGGATTCACTAGAAATTGAGGACACACTGGATATGTGGTTATCCAATAATAATGTAATTGCAGGAGTGTTTTTGGCAGCATCTTGCACCTGTGGCACATTTATTGATGACATTGATGATGCTGATAAACTGGGCATTGCAATTTTTTTAAAGAATGATGTAATACACAGTTTCTTTTTAGGAGGAGATTTTTCGCGGGTCTCACATTTATTACTGTCACCCATTATTAAAAATTTGAGGAAATACAAGAATACTGCAACGATTACAACAACAAAAAACGTGCTAGAGTAGACTACTGAAGAACGACTTGAGCGTAAAAATATATGGCCGCCCGGGATATGCGCACATCTCATAATAGAGATGTAAAAGTAATAAATACTAAATACCCGGTAGTTGCATCGATATTTTTTTAAAGTTTCTAATGGTCACTCACATTCTCACAAGTCAGGAGTGAGGGGAACTCTTAAATTTGATATTTTTCATTTTGCTATTTGCTTTTAATATTTAATTTAATAATTGAGCTCCGTGGTGCAGCGGTAAGGCCCAAATTGACTTTAAAAACAAATATTAATTTTGTAAATTTTAGTGGACGCACGTGCGTCCAGTGCGTCACGCTGCGGGCGCCCCTGACTCTCAATGCAATAGTCCAGTGGTTCCCAAACTTTTTTGGGTGGTGACCCCATTTTAAAAAAGCCATGTGACCCGCAACCCCCATGAAATGTAAATAAGTGATTTTTATTAAAGTTTTTACAAAGTAGAGCAAATTTGCACTATAGTGAATATTTTTTTAGTCGACAGTTGGCGACCCCAAGAAAATCCGTCGTGACACACCAAAAAGGCTTCGTGAGCATAAGTTTGTGAACAGCTGCAATAGTCCAATTTTAAAAAAAAACTGAATTCAGAATAGTCTGAAAAGTATTTCTTCATTTGGAAACGAGAATTTTCTAGTTAGGGGCCCTGAAACCTTCTTCTTCTCAGGAGCCATTAGCGCCTTCGATTGATGGAAATATTAGCATATTTCCCCATGATCGCCCATATTGGTGTCCGTGCACTGCCTAGGAGCGCAGCAAGTCTTGGTGCCAGTTTTTCATCTTCCATTTACCATTACAAATACTTTACTTTTACACACACACAAGAGAAAAATGTGAAACTTGGGGGAACAACCCTAAACATTGCTCCCACTATGTACAATCTAAAACTCTGGCAGTGGCGTAACCATAGCATTAGGGTCAGGTACTTTCACTAATGAAATAAATATCAGCGTCTGAATACCGACTTGTATTTCTATCTATGCTTTCTATAAAGTATACAAAGTTGTCTCCCAGATAATACCATGATAACTTCGTGTAGCCACACAATACGATGACCTGATATTCATCACTATGACAATATCATAGTTTTCTTTATCACTTTTTTGCACTTATTTCCATTCCTAATGAAAATCATATATTAAGGTATCCAACCATGTCAGAAATGTTCAGAGAGTTCACGTACTTGTTTGAAGCGTGAGAACCATATTGATTGCTTATTAATGTCTGCCTAAAGCTGATTAATTGCTAGCTGTTGTTCTGTGGGTTTCTTCTTCAATAAGGTCAAGCCGGGATCTCTAAAAAAAACAAATGTCCGTGCGTCTCACAATGCTTAAATATAAAATGGCTGTTGTTTTAATATTTTTGTGTGTCCCATAACCTTTTTTTTTCGAGGTCGTAGGGGGTTCTAATGTTTCCATTAGAACATTCTCGGGCTTAGTAGACCTTGGTGGCGCCCATCCCTCTCCAGGTCAGCGGAGGACTTTCTTAGCGTTAGTCATTCATCTACATTTTTAAATCCCTTATATTAACTTCACCGCCGTCTCTCTCTGTCTGTCTGTCTCTCTCTCTGTCTCTCTCTCATCATCTCATGGGCTCGGCGGGCGGAAAAACAAAAGTCGAAAATGACCCACTTCCAATGATCCGATCGAACTGAAATTTGGCACACGGACCCGTCTTACCTAACAATGCATCGTATCAAAATTTCAGATCGATCGAACGTACCGTAATTAAATTAATGCATTTTTAGTTTATCCTTATATGAGGTATGTAATTTTAATTCACGATTTGTTATTGTTTTTTTGCCACGTGAAAGTTTGAGCATTGAGGCGACCCAACGAAACGACGGTGCGCTTTTGTTTACATTTTACGTGTCACTCTGAGCTCGGTCAAGCGAATCGGTGACCAGACTTTTCCCCTCTCCCCCCACCCACCCCTCACTAGGGTTATGATGCAAAGTTGAGTTAAGACAGATTCAGTCTGTAAATGTTTGAATATAATCAATACTTTTAGTTATGTCTCATCTATAAGGGATTTATAGTCAAAAACTTTGTTTTTACGGGGTTGTTTAATTAAATCCCTTATATTAACTTCACCGCCGTCTCTCTCTGTCTGTCTGTCTCTCTCTCTGTCTCTCTCTCATCATCTCATGGGCTCGGCGGGCGGAAAAACAAAAGTCGAAAATGACCCACTTCCAATGATCCGATCGAACTGAAATTTGGCACACGGACCCGTCTTACCTAACAATGCATCGTATCAAAATTTCAGATCGATCGAACGTACCGTAATTAAATTAATGCATTTTTAGTTTATCCTTATATGAGGTATGTAATTTTAATTCACGATTTGTTATTGTTTTTTTGCCACGTGAAAGTTTGAGCATTGAGGCGACCCAACGAAACGACGGTGCGCTTTTGTTTACATTTTACGTGTCACTCTGAGCTCGGTCAAGCGAATCGGTGACCAGACTTTTCCCCTCTTCCCCCACCCACCCCTCCCCCCCCACTAGGGTTATGATGCAAAGTTGAGTTAAGACAGATTCAGTCTGTAAATGTTTGAATATAATCAATACTTTTAGTTATGTCTCATCTATAAGGGATTTATAGTCAAAAACTTTGTTTTTACGGGGTTGTTTAATTATAGTAGCTTTAACGTGGGCTAGATCCCACGCCACTCAGCTTGTGAGGCGAGCGCACTATTGACTTCGCTATCCAGCCGCTTTTGTTTTGATATAAGATACGGGAAAAACATATTCCCAAAAAACAAATAAATAAGTAAATAATCATTTTTAAATTATGCTTTTCTGCTCTGTTAAAAGTATTAAAATAAATGATGTTTCGTCAAATGACGGTAACGGATGAAATAACATTAGAAGAGAGATTCCTTGTATATTCCTCAAACCCTTTTGTTTTCTCAATCTCTCTCCCTTAAAAGCTTCCTATTTCGAAAACCTGGAGAGCCTGATAATTTATTCATGGTGCTACTTGTTCTTTACTATTAACATTTAAAAATCTTATAAAAATGCTAGGATATGATAGACAAAAATCATGTTTAAGCTTATGGCGCAATAATCTTCTGAATAGAAGGAGCATCTGTCCGACTTGATTGGGTTACATTCTCTTGATGTCGTGTTTTTAAAACAATAGCAACGATGTCTTTATCCCGAACCTTAGAATCACAGAACCTTAGAATCACAGAACCTTAGAATTACAGAACCTTAGAATCACAGAACCTTAGAATCACAAAACCTTAGAATCACAAAACCTTAGAATCACAGAACCTTAGAATTACAGAGCCTTAGAATCACAGAACCTTAGAATCACAAAACCTTAGAGTCACAGAACCTTAGAATGACATTCAATTATGCCAGAATGTTGTTTTTTGTGCTCTAAAAACCCCGTATAATGATAACTAATAAATAAAGGGAAAGTTTTATTCTGTATCATTGGACTTTCATGTTTAACTTATAGACCGAACTGTGTGAATAGTTGATATTTTATTGATACGCCACTCATTACAATGGATGTTTCTATTTAATTATTAATACACTACTCACTAACATATTGGATGTTTCCATATGATTATTGATACACTACTCATTATACAGGAAGTTTCTGTATGCTTATTGATACACTACTCACTAACATATTGGATGTTTCCATATGATTATTGATACACTACTCACTAACATATTGGATGTTTCCATATGATTATTGATACACTACTCATCTAACAAGAAGCTTCCGTATGATAATTGGTACACTGTTAATCTAATAGGATGCTTCTAATAAATATTGATGCACTACTCATCTAGCAGGATGATTCCATGTGATTATTGATTCACCAGTTATCTTACAGGATGTTTCCACTTTCACATGTGGAGGTTCGGAGAGTGGGTGGATATCGTGGTGGATGACAATCTTCCCATGCTGGATGGCTTCCCTCTGTTCTCCAAGCCCTTGGGTAGTGCCGGAGAGATGTGGGGACCACTGGTGGAGAAGGCATACGCCAAGTAAGTTTCTGTTTGTACTGGCCAGTGTGGTGGTTCTGATGATAGGTTTTTTCTGAGAACGTGGAGAGGTTGGAGGGCGAATTCAGCGTACCTCACACTCACATATACTTAGTGAAATGAAATAACGATTTCATACAGCATTACATGAAATGATAAAATGCGTGTGTAATCGAATACGTGGAATTGGAGGGTTTTTTTCCAATGGAAAAACTTTTTTTTTAATTTATTGCTGCTAAACACAAAATTGAAATGTAAAACCTGTATAAGGGACACAGCACTCCCAAAATGGACAGCATTCCTGTTAGGGTAAATCTAAGAGAGATACCCCTGCAGGCAGCACTTCTCATGATAGTCACGCCAAAGTTGTCCAAAATATAGAAAAGAGACATGTGGGTATTGAAGGCAACTCTTAATTTTAAAACATTTTGACTGTAAAAACATATTAGTTTTGGGCTGTAAATAAATTATAATGATGGCATGAGAACATTTTTGTAATATGATTTTTTTAAAATCTTTTGTACAAAGTATCATCATCATATTAACAATATAATATAAATCGATACTTATTTATTGATCCTAGTAAGGGCAATGTTTTATATTACCTTGTAGATTTTCATTTCAGCACACAAATAAATGCATTTAATAACGAAGATAACATTTTGTAACTAGAATATTTTATAGACCAGACAAAGATAATCGTATACAACCCTCGGATATACATATGGATAAAAAAAACTTTTTCTTATTCCGTATGCAAGAACAAACACATACACATTCTCTTTCTTCCTGTCTAGAATTCGGACTTGAAATGGGTTGCATGCACATGATCAAACTAGGAAAAACCAACACACGATCAATATTTAAAACTCTAATAAAAATCTAAGACTAGACATAAACAATTGATTTGCGTTTGACGCAATGATCATATGTATATTAGGAGCGTCTGTAAAAATAGACAAGATATGATAATTATTTTCTTACTTTAAAAAATAGCCTTATAAAACAACTGTTTGGAATTTAACATATTTCCGGCTAAATGCTTAGAAAAGATGGTTAATCAATTGCAACATTCAGTAACTCTTGACCCCACCCCTCAAATGTCAATCTTCACTGCACTGCCAACAAGAAGCCAATAAGACTTTGATTGAAAGCTTGAAGAACATCTTGGAAATTTTTATGGAGACCTGTCTCTTATCGGGATGCTTATTTTACTGGGATAAATTGAAACTTATTGACAGGAAACGTCTGCGGGCCGGGTTGGTGAGGGGTTAATGGTTTTTATGAACCTCGAAGTTTAAAATATCCATAACCCATACATTCAGCTTCTGCATTATCAGCACAGTGTTTGTTTACAGTTTGGCGAGATGGATGAGTTTTTGTGATGTCATTTTAGTTTTATTCTATGTTACCGTGTTCAGAGTTTTTGTTCATAGAAGTTGGGTGCACTAACCACGCGCTTAGACTCATTTGTATCCATGAACATGGAAATATTGCTTAGGACTTAGGATATAAACTTTTTTTTTAAATTGAGATAATAATTTTCAGTTGCTATTTGAATTTGCTCTTCTTATTTGCATATTTTGGTGCCTTGAGCCATGCTATTTACCTTGGATACAAATATTTTAACCCATTAGTTTTAACGTTAGTTTTAACGTTAGTTTTAACATTAGTTTTAACATTAGTTTTAACATTAGTTTTAACATTAGTTTTAACATTAGTTTTAACATTAGTTTTAACGTTAGTTTTAACATTAGTTTTAACATTAGTTTTAACATTAGTTTTAACATTAGTTTTAACATTAGTTTTAACGTTTGGTGTATCATCTTCATTCGGATATCACTGCATTTCGGAGACTTATTTCGATATATTTTCCGGAATCATCTTGAATTTATTAAATATGGTGTACAAATGACTCAAGTCAAAATACTTTTATCTATTGTTCAAAGAATTCTATCATCCACTCCATCTGGTACCTCATCCACCCCATCTCTTCTCCCATCAACCCCATCTCGTCTCTCAACCACCCCATCTCGCCTCTCATCCTCCCCATCTGGTACCCTAACCACCCCATCTTGCCTCTCATCCACCCCATCTTGTCTGTCATCCACCCCATCTCGTACCTCAGCCATCCCATCTCGTACCTCATCCATCCCTTCTCGTCTTTCATCCACCCCATCTCGTCTCTCATCCACCCCATCAACTCTCGCATCCAACCCATCTCGTACCGTATAGATGCAAGCGGACCTTCCAGGCCATAGAGTACGGGTTCACACTGGACGTGCTCACTGACCTGACCGGAGCCGTGTGTGAGTTCTTCATCCCCGATATTGACCCCCCGTCCAATCTCTTCCACATTCTTTACAAGTCTGCCATGTGCAGGTCGCTGATGGCGTGCTGGAGGAACAACAAGAGGCTCACGCCTGCTGGGTTTAACTGGGCAGACGACAATGGGGTAAGATAATAAGGTTTCTATTGACACTGACAACTCATGTTTGATCAGATGTGTTACAATGCGTGGGTACAGCAGATGCGAATGCTTTGACCTGGCTTATTTTGTCTCTGAATTATTTTTTTTTAAATTTTTATTTTTTTAAAAATATGTTTGTGTGTGTGTGCATATTTACCCCATAAGATCTTCCATGGATTTCAGAGGCTTCAAACTTTTAAAATTAACTTTTATTTATCTGGTAACCATTAGTATAATTCCCAATTAGTTGTTGATATTTGGAAACATATTCTTTCTACCTAAACAGTAGGCACTATCGGTAACGTTTAATTTTCAATGATACACAGTAGTTTGCCCCTTGAAATCGCATTACTATTTAAACTGAGAAGTTCTGGTTTTAAAGCTCTCTATTTTTCTTATTGTCTTATCCTAGCCAATAGTTGTAACACTTTCTCTTAATATTAATGCTTACGAAAACAGTTTCCTGTTGTCACTGTAATACTGTAGAGCAGTGTTTCTCATACTTTTTTTAGTATGGCGGACCGGCAGGAATTTTTCCATTGCTCCAGGGACCAGTGAACTATTTTATCTGTACTGACGTGGTAGCGAAATGTAATCTCTTTTATTTTATTTGTTTCATGTTATGTGCTTATTGCCGAAAAGTTGACATATAATATAGGGCATAGGGTTAGTATTAATGGTTGCAAGTAGAGGATTATAATTATATTTTTCTGTCCTGTCTTGATAACATCTGCGGACCGGCACCGGTCCGCGGACCACAACTTTGAGTAGCACTGCTGTAGAGGACATTAAAAGCTTAAACCCCGGAACAGACCACCGAAATAAATAAAGCTGAAGTTTAAAGACAAACTTCTCTGTTTTGAACATATCCCAGTCCGTTAAACATAAGATTTGTGTTTGATGAGGTAGGGATGGTACACACTAGGGGACAGCCGAATATCCAGAATGCCGGATATTCGTACCGGTTATCGGGATTTTCGCCACTATCGGGATTCGGCAAATACTTATGGCAGATCCGGATTG